>QFEL01003798.1:0-11025 GCA_003316195.1 Neoboletus brunneissimus
CTGGGGATCTTCCCCATTACTGTCATTTGTCCTCGCATCTGCCCAGGATCTTCTCCTGGTCCCCTCGTACGCTTTCTCTTCGTTCTTATTCACCTTGCTACTCTTCATTTACCTTACCACCGGTGCTATCGGCACACCCCTTGCCCTAGTCATGCGTCCACCGACGTCATGATGTAGTATTCCCCTTCGCCCCGCTTACGCGGCCCCCACCCTCGCTTATTTCACACTTGGCATTTTAGCTTGCGCATCCTTTTGACGGCCTTGCCCTTTGCCCACACCCTAGGCCCACATTCGGGCTCCTCTTCATTCATATACTTATATACCGGACACCTAGTACACTTATTCCCTATCTTCGTCTTGCCTGGTATTCCCCTAGTACCTCGCACCTTGGACCCTGGACTTTCCCTTGTGTTGTAGTACCTGTACTTCGCACCTTGCCAATGTCCATCCCTTGATCATCTTCTGCTGCTGTCTGGTGCCCCCGTCAGGACTTCCTCGATCAGAAGATGCTACCAGGCCTACGTTGCCAGCTGCCCGGTTGGAACGTAACAACATGTACAAACAGTAGTTTAGTATATAAAGAACCAAGAGGCTACGACTGTACCCCAGTCTAGTTCTCTTGGGAGTTACCTGCAAAGGTTTTATTACACTCAAAGAGTTCCCTCTATCAGCGACTTTCCTCCAAGTCTTAGTTGGTTGTTGACTTGCCTAAGCATTAGCTTTGGGTCATTTCATCAGGACTTCCTCAACTAGAAGATGCCACCAGGTCTATGTCTTGGACCTATCTGGGTTCAAACATAACAGGGGACATCAGAGCAGGACATAGTGGTTTGTTGATCAGTGGTGGTTTTAGATGTGAGAGGAGGGACTGGTGGGGAAATACTTTGGGTGCTGTTTCTTATAGTCAAGGAGGGAGGCCTTCAAATGTTTAAGGTCACACTTAGGGACCCAGGAGTCTTCTTTCGCAATATACCCTTTCCAATGTATCAAATATGAGTGGGAGTGGATGGAGCCTTGGTGTTTGAGAATCTTTTCAATTTCATATTCCTCCTCTCTGTCTACAAGGTCTGGCAGTGGAGCAGGGAAATTGGGGCCATGCACAGAGTTTCCCTTGTACAGGGTCAGTAGGAAGGCATGAAATATGGGGTGTATTTTCCAGATAGAGGGGATGCAGAGGCAGTAGACAATAGGGGAGAGGGTTTCAGTAATAATAAAGGGTCCTTCCCATTTTGGTGCAAATTTGGAGTTGATGACTGATCATTTCAAATTGCAGGCCTTAAGCTAAACCTTATCTCTCTTTTTAAAAGGTTTAAACTTCCTCTAGTTGCATGATGTCATTACTTGGTATGCAAGTTTGTGGACTGCTAGGGCCTTGTCATGGGCAGCTGTCAAGCTCTTGATGCAGGAGGCGACTGCAGGCAGGGAGGTTTCAGAGATGACCGATGATAGGACATGGAGTTCATAGCCCATCATGAGATAGAACAGGAATTGATTGGTAATGGAGTGGGGGTGGTGGTTGTGGGCGAATTTGGCATTGGCAATCAAGTTGGCCCAGGTTGTGGGGTGGGCTCTACAAAAGATCTGAAGGTAAGTCTTGATTTCCTGGTTGACCCATTCAGTTTCTCTGTTGGTCTGGGGGTAATAGGTGATGGAGAGGGCCAGGTCATAGTTGAGGAGTTTTCCAAGTTTCCTGGCAAATGCTGAGGTGAACTGAGGTCCCCAATCAGATATGACCTTGTCAAAAAGGCTGAAGCATTTGTAAACAGAGAGGAAAAAGAGTATGGCAATGCCTTCCACTGTCATGGTCTTATTGGTAGGGCAAAGGATCACCCCCTTAGTAAGCCTGTGGTCGACCACAACCAAAAGAGAATCAAAGCCCCTGGACAGGGAAAGGTTGGTGATGAGGTCACAGGAGATTTGCTGAAAGGAGTGGATGCAGGTAGAGTAAATGGGGGTGAGCAGGGGAATGGTAGGATGGGTGTTTGACTTGTTTTGCTGGCAAGTGGCACAGCCTTCAATATAGTGGCAAACATAGGAAGTGAGACTGGGCCACCAAAATTCAAAAGCGATGAGTTGGCAAGTTTTAAGGTAGTCAGGGTGGCTGGTGGAGGCATGGTTATGACAGCATTGGAGAATGGAGTGGTGAAGGAAGGCGTTGGCTGGGATGTATATGTGACCATTGTAAGTGAGAACACCTTCAAGCAGTGGCCAAGGGGAGGTGCAAGAGCAAAGGAATGCCAGGGTGTCATGGGAGAGGGATTGGAGTGCCTGAAGGGCACAAGGATTGTTGGTCAAGGCAGATTTGATATGGTTGGAGAGGGCAGTGTTGATGAGGCAAACAAAGAAAGAGGGGGGTAGGAGAGTGACCCCCTGATTATCTGTGTCACAGGGAAGATGATCTGGTCAGCATGAGAGGGCATTGGGTCCTGCAAGCTGGGATCCTGGGATGTGAATGATTTTAAGGTTGAAGTCAGTGAGGTCGAGGAGCCAATGTGCCTGGCGATGGTTAAGGGTTTGGGGGGAATGGAAGTAGGTGAGATTTTTGTGGTCAGTGAAAATCTGAACTGGAAAGGGGGACCCATGGAGATAATGTCGCCAGGCTTTAAGAGCTCAGATAACAGCAAGGAGTTCCCTGTTACAACTCACCTAGCTCCTATTCCTTTTTCGGCCCAACCCCTGTCTCACACCTGTGAGAACCATCCATATACCTGTACCTCGCTCCTCGTCCTCATTCCTCCTTGCCTAGGGAAGCTGTCATTGTTCCTAATGAGACTCCCTTGCTTAGTCTAACAACTAGACATCACTCAGACTTTTCGTCTTCTGTCCTTGTCCCTACTCCAAGTTACCCCTCTGTCCTTTTCCCTGCCATAGATCCATTCCCATGCCTATCCAGGAATGCCCTTTCTCCCCATCACCTTGGACCTTCACTGGTCACATCTGGGGATCTTCCCCATCACTGTCTTTTGTCCTTGTATCTATCTGGGATCTTCCCCTGGCTCCCTTGTATGCTTTCTCTTGCTTCTTATTCACCTTAACACTTTTCATTACCATACTCCTTGGAGCTATCATGCTTGCCCTTTACCCTAGTCATGCATCTATCAATGTCATGCTGTAGTATCCTCCTTCACCCCGCTTATGCGGCCCCTACATTTGCTTATTTCACACTTGTCACTTGGATTGTGCATCCCTCTGATGTCCTTCCCCTTTGCCCATGCCCTTGGCCCACATTCAGGCTCCTCTTCATTTGCATAGTACATATACAGGACTCTTGAGTACACTAGTACCCTAGCTTCAGCTTACCAGTTCTTCCCCTCGATCTATATCTTGTCCCTACTGGTTACCTTCCCTGTATCCGCATACCTTGCCTATGCAACATCTTTGATTGCCTTCTTCTGTCATCTGGCACCTCTGTCAGGACCTCTGTTACGTTCCAACAGGGTAGCTGGAACCATAGGCCTGGTGGAATCTTCTAATCAAGGAAGTCCTGATGGGGGCGCCAGACAGCAGTAGAAGATCATCAAGGGATGGACATTGACAAGGGACACGAAGTACAGGTGCTACATTGCTAGGGAAAGTCCAAGGTGCAAGGTACTAGGGGAATACCAGGCAAAGGGTGCTAGGAGGGTACCAGGCAAGACGAAGATAGGGAATAAGTATGCTAAGAGGTTCGGTATATAAGTAAACAGATCAAGAGGAGCCCGAATATGGGCTAAGGGTGTGGGCAAAGAGCAGGGCTGTCAAAAGGACGCGCAAGCTAAAGTGCCAGGTGTAAAATAAGTGAGGGTAGGGGCCGCGTAAGCAGGGTAAAGGGGATACTATAGCATGGCGTTGGTGGATGCATGACTAGGGTGTGCCGATAGCACCAACGGTAAGGTAAATGAAAGTCTACAAGGTGAATAAGAAGAGTGCGAAAGCGTACGAGGGCGCCAGGGGGAGATCCTGGGCAGATACAAGGACAAATGATGGTGATGGGGAAGATCCCCAGATGTGACCGGTGAGGGTCCAAGGTGACGGGGAGGCGGGGTGTTCCTGGGTAGGCACAGGAACAGGTCTATGGCAGAGGGTAGAACAGAGGAAGTAACTCGGGGTGGTGTTACGGTTCGACCTAGGGTAGGGCGACCGTAGACCCGAAAGGTAGAAGCTCCTAAGGCCGAGGCGAAGGTGAGGGCGTTGACTTATGGGAGAAATGCTAAGGAAAGGACACAAGGAGGGGGAACGAGGATCAATGGTCCGAAGTTCCGGTCGACTCAGGCCCAAGGCCTTGTTGTCGAGTTCAAGGAATGCGAAGGGACTAGCCGGTCCAGTGACAGGCGAAGCCGGATCGCGCAAAGGTGAGCTTTAAAGGGTAGATTCAGGAAGCTAAGCTACAGTACAAGAGTGCGAGCTGGTCGTTTAAATAGGGTACCCTACTGCGCACAGACCGAGTCAGATATAGTAGGTATGGGGCGAAGGGGAAGAGGTGCGCATGGTGTCCGAGCGGGGGTACTACAGCAAGGGCACGGAACGGGATGGAATGGAAGTAATAGTCGGAAATGAAGAGCGGAGATGAAATGGGCGCTGCCCGGGGCAGAGGGGAAGGGTTCGAAAAGAACCCGGGCTAGGCTGTGTGGTTTAAGGTTTAAATGAAAAGAAGTGTGACCGACCGTGACTGACGATCGCGTGAGATGTAAGAAGCATAGGTAAGGCTAAGACGAGCGGAAGAGAAGAGAGGAAAAAGGTAGCCGTAGGGGAGAATTGTAACAGGTGGAACGAGGGCGGAGGACAAGGAGTCCGAGTGGTGTCAGGTCGTTAGACCAAGCGAGGGAGTCACATTAGGGACAATGACAGTCTCCCTAGGCAAGGAGGGACGGGGACAAGGGGGGAGGTACCGGTGTACGGATGGTTCACACAGGTGTGAGACAGGGGTTGAGCTGAAAAAGGGATAGGGGCTGGATGAGTTGTAACAACCTCCTCGATAAAAAGTCACCTACCAGTCTATGTCTCAGGCCTCCCCAGGTTCGAATGTAATATTCCCTATCATAGATGTCATAGTTTTACTCGGCTGGAATGAAGGACTGAGAGAGGTAGGAGCAGGGGTGTCAATTGCTATTGGCATCAGTTTGGAGAAGGATGGCATCCAATGTGTATTTAGAGGTGTCTATGGCAATGGCAAATGGGGCAGAGAGGTCAGGGAGGTGGAGGATGGGTTTCTCGAGGAATAGCCACTTGAGTTCCTGAAAGGCAGACTCACAGGGGGGGACCAGTTCCACTCAGTGGTTTTCTTGGTGAGGTCAATGAGGGGGCATGCAACATTGGAGTAGTTTGGAATGAACCTCTGATAGAAGTTGGCAAAGCCAAGGAAGGAATGAACTCCTTTGACATTGGTGGGTTGGGGCCAGGTGGAGATGCCTTTGAGTTTGACCAGGTCCATGGTGAGTTGATCTGGGTGGATGATCATGCCAAGGTATTCAACCTCTTCAGCAGTGAAAATACACTTCTTGAGCTTGAGGTGGAGGTCAAGCTCCATCATATGTGTTACAGTCGCATAACAGAGCATACTCGCGATTCGTACTTATCACTTTCTTTCTAGTTTCTCAGTCATGTGACTAGATCACATGCACACCCATGTCTAACTTATTTCTTTCTTAACCTTTCTCTAGGAGACAACGGACTCCATGCGACTCTGAGATACCCCTTGAGGGTCACATGACAAGGTCATGTGCTAGTCCAGATCTCAGATGGACACTTTATCTATATTAGGTTATATTCTTTCTCATGCTCATCTCCATTATGATTCTCTTCCATTCTGCCACACCATGTGTGCACCTCATGTCTTTCATTCCCGTCTAACTTCCATTTTACATGCATATGCCTCATGTATTTAATTACCGTTCACCCTATGCCCTAGATCATAGATTCAATCACAACATGTACACATAGTTTAGTTTGCTATATAAACCCAAAGGGCTATGGCTGGTATCCCCAGTCTAGTTCTCTTGGGAATTCACCTCCAAAGAGATCCTCTCAGTCTTCCATCCTTTCTTGTTAGGTTTTAGTTGATTTGCCTAAGCCTTGCTTTGGGCCATTTCAATATGTTGGAGGACATGCTTGGTACCCTCCTCATGGGTCTTTGTATCAGGGGAAAAGATAAGGAGGTCATCCATGTAGATGACGAGCCATCTCTCCGCAATCATGTCAGAGAACAAATCATTCATGAACCTTTGAAATGTGGCAGGGGAGTTGGTCATTCTGAAGAACATGACCATAGGTTCAAAGAGACCTTTGTGGGTGATTAAGGCACCTTTCTATTGGTGTCCATCTTTGATTCAGATGTTGTTATATCCCCATCTGATGTCAAACTTGGTATATAGCCAGGAGCTACAGAGTTTGTTGATGAGATCGGATATTAATGGGAGGGGATAGGCATCTCAGACTGTGTGTTCATTTAGGTATCAGTAGTCTTGGCACGGGTGAAGAGAGCCATCTTTCTTTTTCACAAAAAAGAAAAGAGAAGCCTGGGGAGAGTTTGAGGGGCAGATCTTTCTGATTTTAAGGTTTTCTTTGAGGAAAGCTTCTGCTGTGAGTTGTTCTTTGGGTGCAAGAGGGTAAGCTTTAGCTATCTTTGGGATAAAGAATTCATTGAGGTTGATCTCATGATCATAGGGGTGAGACAGTGGCATGGCAGTGTAAGGAACTCATGTTCCTTAGGTTCGTATTTGGCTATCCAACAACCCCTATCTAAGTCCAATCCAGTCTGGTCTGAGTTCAGTCCAATTTCAGTCCAAGTTCAGTCTGAGTCCAATCTGAGTCTGGTCCAAGCTCTATTTATATTTGGACTTCCTATTTAGCTTCCATCTGAGTTCTGGTTTACTTAGCAACACATTAGCACCTTACTTCTAACTTCTATTTAGCATTTTAGTAGTTAGAAGAGCCCAGGGTATTCCCTGGACTATAAAACTCTTGTTGTTATGGTTAGACCGGGAAGGGGCTACCATAGACCCAATGGGTAGAAGCTGGCGCAGAGGGGGCAGGGGTGGGTATGAAGACGGGAGTATGAAGGGGGCCCGAGGTGTTTACGCAGAGGGGAATGAGGATCAAAGGTCCAAAGTTCCTGTCGACTCAGGTCTAATGCCTTGTTGTCGAGTATGCAGGGATGCAAAGAGCTAGCCGGTCCAGTGACAGGCAAAGTGAGATCACACAAAGGTGAGTTTTTAGGATGTAGATTTGGGTAAGCTAAGCTAGAGTACAAGGATACGAGCTAGCTGTTCAAATAATATACCCTAATGCGCACAGACCGAGCTGGGAAAGGTAAGTATGGGGCGAGGGGGGAAAGGTGCGCATGGTGTCCAAGCGGGGGTACTACAGCAAGGGCACAAGGTGGAGACGGAACAGAGGAAATAGTTGGAAATGAAGAGTGGAAATGAAAGGGGCACTGCCCAGGGTGGAGGGGAAGGGTTCGAAAGTGAACCCGGGCTAGGCTATGTGACTTTTAGGTTTTATAGGTAAAAGACACCGATAGGAACCGGTGATGAGTCATGACGAGATGGGCTGCAAGGTGTGTGAAAGAGAAGACATAGGCGAGAGAGAAGTATCGTGGGGT
Source organism: Neoboletus brunneissimus (assembly GCA_003316195.1). Taxonomy (NCBI): domain Eukaryota; kingdom Fungi; phylum Basidiomycota; class Agaricomycetes; order Boletales; family Boletaceae; genus Neoboletus; species Neoboletus brunneissimus. Next base: position 7,580 of record QFEL01003798.1, read on the forward strand.
GGAGTGAAGAAATGTAGGAAAAGAGTAAGGGAAAAAGGTAGGCATATGGATGAATTGTAACACTTGTATTCCAACTCAGAATATCATCTTTTGACCACTTGGGTTGCCTGATCACATTGTTGTCTCACTAGGCCTGTTACAACTCGTCCTAGCCCCTATCCCTTTTTCGGCTCAACCCCTGTCTCACACCTGTGACAACCACCCGCACACCTGTATCTCGCCCCTTGTCTTCGTCCCTCTTAGCCTTAGGAGACCGTCATCGTCCCTAACGAGACTCCTTCGCTTGGTCTAACGACTAGACACCACTCGGACTCTTCGTCTTCCGCCTTCGCCCCACTCCGAGCTACCTCCTCCGTCCTATCCTCCGCCATAGAACCGTTCCCGTGCCTATCCAGGAACACCCCTCCTTCCCGTCACCTTGGACCCTCACCGGTCACATCTGGGGATCTTCCCCACCACTGTCATTTGTCCTCGCATCTGCCCAGGATCTTCCCCTGGCACCCTCGTACGCTCTCTCCTTGTTCTTGTTCACCTTGCTACCCTTCATTTACCTTACTACCGGTGCTATCGGCACACCCTTCGCCCTAGTCATGCGTCCTACCGACGTCATGCTGTAGTCTCCCCTTCGCCCCGCTTACGCGGCCCCCCACCCTCGCTTATTTCACACTTGGCACTTTAGCTTGCGCGTCCTTTTGACGGCCCTGCCCTCTGCCCACACCCTTGGCCCACATTCGGGCTCCTCTTCGTTCGTATGCTTATATACCGGATACCTTAGCATACTTATTCCTTATCTTCGTCTTGCCTGGTATTCCCCTAGTACCTTGCACCTTGGACCCTAGCGTTGTAGAACCTGTACTTCGCACCTCAATGTCCATCCCTTGATCATCTTCTGCTGTTGTCTGGCGCCCCCGTCAGGACTTCCTCGATCAGAAGATGCCACCAGGCCTACGTCTCCAGCTACCCGGTTGGAACGTAACAAGGCCCTTGTCCTAGGCCATTCTCTTCATTTCTGGCCCTTGTCCTTGGCCATTCCTTCAGTCCTAGCCCTCATCCTTGGCTAGTTTCCTAGTATCTGGTCCTCGTTCTTGACCAAATTTCATTATTTTCTTCATTATCTTCATTGTCTCATGCCCTATTTCCTTTTTAGTAATCTTTGTCAGCAATGCGCTGTGGTACGTCATAGCTAACCCTTCTCAACTTACAGCCCACTGGGAATCCCCTGGGGACAAGTACACAACTCGCACCCACCCATCTATTATCTTTCTTACAGCAGTGGCTTCCTTGTCGAAGACAGATGCAAACTGGGAATATTCAGGGGGGAGTATGACTGGTTTCTTCGCTGCCTTGGCAGCTATGGTGAGGTCAGTGGTGGTAGTTAGTTTTTGGACAAGGAGGAAGTCTTGAGAGATGAAATGAGAGCCACACTTGAGGATGTGATTGACCACATATTTGGTGTAGGTGGCCCTAATCCAGTCATTCTCAGATAGGTGGTGAAGGTAGGAGTAGAGGTGTGAGTCGTTGGATGGGGTGGTATGAATGTGTCTGTGAAGGCAAGGAGGTTCCAGGCAATGGAACTTGAAGTTGTGACAATGGGTATCTGTTACCTGGGCAAGGAAGAGTTCTTTGGATTGGTTGATGGACTCATCAAGCCAGATGGTGGGAGTGGCCTAGTCAATGGTTGGATTGGCTGAGTGAAGCCAGAGGAGACCAAGGATGAGGTTCTCATGTCCACAGTTCATGACATGGAAGGTTGCTCACTGAGTGATACCTTCAATATTGACAAAGAGTTTGGTGGTGAATTTGATCACCCTGTCCTTGTTATAGGAAGTATCAATGTTCCAGACTAGGATAGGTTCTTTGAGGCACCAGATGGGAAGGTGGTTTTTGTGAATGAAGTTCCAGTCAATGCAGGAGATGCTTGCACTGCTGTCAATGAGGGCTTGGGTTTTGATGGCTTTCAGGGTATGTGATGGTATGATGACTTGAACAGAGATCTGCATTTTCTTGGAAATATCTCATACAAGTACAGAAGCACATGAAGAGGTAGGGAAAGGAGGTGTTGAAGCTGCTTTCCTGTTTAAAAACCCAAAAAGGTGTAGTGGACCCATCATACAGCCAGGGTGTCTTCATTGTCCTCACAGTTGATTAGATTGGGGACATTGTCCTTTTCCTTCCCCTTTCCCTTATCCTTAGTTTCTTTGGCCACAGCACTTACTTGGTTGTGGGGAGAGGAAAAGTGGGGACAGTGAGAGGACATATGGCCCGGCTTGCAGCAGTGGAAGCAAAGCTTCTTCTCCATACACTACTTCTTGATGGCTGGGGTCATCTTTTTGACTTTGACAGCCAAGGTGTCCATCGCATTGGGGTTTTTTTTCTGGGTGGAGGTGGTGAAGGACTGGTAGGGTTGCTGGTAGGGTTGCTGATTCCTTTTGGCAATCTTGTTGGCCTGCTCCCATTGACTTTGGAAGTGGATGGCCTTGGAGTACCAATCAGTGATGGTAGTGGGGACAGTGTCGAGAGCCATGATGCACCTCATTATAGAAGTGGGGATTCCAGCAGCAAAGTATCCAATAAGGACATTGTTGTCACTGATGCTGGCTTGCTGGACTTGTCCCCGGAATTCCGCGATGTAGGTGGCAAGGGGGGAGTTGAAGGTCCTATCTCATTTCAACATCATCCGGGTAGTGGAGAGCCATGTGATGGCGTTTCCAACAGTATCCTGGTGTCGGAAGGCTTCATAGAATTTCTTGCCAAAGTCCACAAAAGTTCCAAAGGTTACAACAGTGTTACGGTTCGACCTGGGATAGGTGACTGTAGACCCGAAGGATAGAAGCTCATGATGAAGGGTGAAGACTGGTGTGCAAAGTGGTGGTATGAGGAGGGCCTGTGGGCGAAGATGCAGAGGGGAATGAAGATCAAGGGTCTTCGGTTCCAGTCAACTCAGGTCTATAGCCTTGTTGTTGAGTACAAAGGGTTTCAAAATACTAAGCTGGTCCAGTGACAGGCGAAGTGAGATCGAACAAAGGTGAGCTTTTACAGTGTAGATTCAGGTAAGCTAAGCTGGAGTACATGAGTACTAGCTAGCCGTTTAAGTATTGTGTTACGTTCGCGTCAGCCGGCTAAAGCGCGACTGATGTTTGCGTAATAAGTAGATCTTGCACCCAGCAACTGAACGCTCTGCTAAGAGCAGTCTCAGTGTCTGAGGTGAGATAGGGATACAGTCCTGCACAGGTACGTGGGGTTCCTGCCGCACCACAGGAGGGGAACTAGAGTGATGACGTTCGCTAGGGGCTCTAGTGATTGAGAAGGTTCTCAGCTGAGAGTTCGAAGCTAGGTACTTTGGATCAGATCTAAGTTAAGATACAACCGCATAAGGCGGGCCTATATATAACTAATGAGAGAAGACCTGTGTGCCCATGGGGAAGAGTCCATATAAGGTAACCGGT
>QFEL01003805.1:0-11595 GCA_003316195.1 Neoboletus brunneissimus
AGCTGAGGTGAGTTGTTTCCTACATACCATTTACTCCGAGACTAATCTACCTTAGCTCCGGTACGACTAGGTAAATACAGTTGTTTTCGCCCCTTTGGCAACAGCTGAGCTCCGGTACGACTAGCACCAGATCCACCCTGCCAAAACTCCGGACCTTCGGACCTCCGGACTTTAACAGTTTTGATGCTGACATGAAAAGGGTGGAACATACCCTCATGCGGCTCTCCCATTCCACCTCCTTCAGTTCCTTTATAGCAGGGAGCCTCCACAATTGAGAGGTAATCTGCAAGAATGCCTTCTTTCAGGCAGCCCCCTTGCAGCCCATCCACTGTGCTTTTCCATTCAACAAAATTGCGTGCTCCTCCTCAGAGTGGCAGTTGTGTAACAGGGGCTTCACACTCCCTGGAATGTTGCTAGACAGCTCTCCATCTGTCTCTGTATCCTCTGCCCCTGAATTGTCGTCGGTATCACTGCCACTTGAGTCCTCCTCTTCTGAGGTCATATTTCCTAACAAGCTGGCTGCCTCTTCTGAGCTGCTATCTGAGACTTCTGAATCCAATAAGTGCTCAGATCGAACTGCAGAGGCGGCACATGTGACAGAGTGAGAGGGCATGATGATGATAATGTTGATATGTTCAGTACTCAAAGTAAAAACTCATCTGTCCTTTCCTGCAGTTCAACATTCGGTTCCTTTGCGTCCCTGATGATCCTCATCCTTCCTGGAATAGCTAGCAGATGATCATACTCCCGCAGTTATATTGATTCACCTACCCCTTTTGGATATCTTTGCTTTCCTTTTTGGCAAAATTGCCGTCTGTCTTCCATTTCAACTCATTCCACTTAGTGGATGCTCATTGGAAATAGATGGACTTATGGTCGGCATCAGTTCCTGACTGGGAGCTAACAAGTACAGAGTACAATACATGTTCGACAAATTGTACCAGTATATTCTGCATCAATCATCGCACAGATGCCAAAGTTGAAAGGGAAGGCAGTCACTCCCAGCAACAGGGTCACCTGGGTCACCTGGAAAACTAAACACACGACACAAGGGCCTGTAACCAATTTGATCCGTGATGCAACTAAATCTCCTAAAAAGAAATCGGCTTCGACATCGTCCTCTCCTGCCAAGGGTCTTGCTACTGCAGACCCTCCACCCCCTGCCTTTGATGCAGATCTTTCATATCAGCCTGAGGTCAATGTGCATGACTTTGAGCCTTTGTGGAGCCTCCGAATTCCTACAAAGGTAAGTCGCTCTCACTGATCCACTGGCACTTATGATGAAAACACCGGACATATCCACCTTTTCTGCAGACACAAAATGATTATCTCCATGAATGGACCTCCCAAAAGAATGAGTACCTTCATGCGCTTCTTGACATGGAAGGCCCCCCCCTCCAAATGGCATGTAGCATGTGTGAGAGTGACGGAACTTACAGGTGTAATGATTGTTTCAGTCGGCCCCTATTTTATGCACAGTGCTGTAAGGGGCAGCATGCATATATTCCATTTCATCAGATAGACAAATGGACTGGTCAGTTCTTTGATGATTCATCACTACACCTGGTGAGCTCATTATGTCACACCTACCATCACCATATCACTCATCTCCACAGGTCGGACTTGAGATACATCTTGGTCATGGTGGTAAGCCTTGCCCTGATCGCATGCCCATCTGGGACAATCAGGAAAACCAAACAGACGAGGATCAGCCATTTGCAGAGAAGCAGGTGGATGGTGTTGAAAATTAGGAGATCCCACCGCATTTGAGGCTTCCTTCTGGTTTGGACTATGTTACCATCATTGATGTTAGTGGGGTCCACTTCCGCTGCATCCGCTATTGTGTCTGCGCAGATTCCAAGCCATTCCACATGCAACTACTTCATGCAAGCCTATTTCCGTGCACCATAGAATCTCCATGGACTGCCTTTACGTTTGCTGTGTTGGATGACTTCATCCGGGATAACTTAGAGTGTGGACCCTCCGCAAGCAATTACTACAGCAAGCTCCACAGGATTACATCGAACTCGTGTCCACATCTAGTTGTGATAACCATCCTGCTATGAATGTCCACACATAGTAACTCACTAGACAAATGTCAGAATCGCTACAAGGAGCTCCTAAGAGTATCCCGCCAGTGGTGCCTGTTGAAGCTGATGAAATGGAGTGGGTTTGGACATCACAAGAAACTGCACAAGAAGGGAGACCTAGTTCTATTTTGCCCAGCATGCCCCCAGCCAGGCATCAATTTATTCCCACCTGCAGATGATGACCTCTCACAGTGTGTCCTATTCCACCATTGACTCTCTTATTCCACTGACCAGTAACGATAGCTGGAAGTATATTCGTGGGTTCATTATGGATGGAAATTTCAAGGCAGAACATTTGCAGGATCGGAAGCTGGATGACCAAGTATGGCTGATGGATGGTCATGGGTTCATGGTGAGCCAGGCGGAATATAAGCACTATTTACATGCTACACCCTCCCCACTTGAGGTGCGCTCTCCCCTGTCTTTGATTTTAGTGGCACATGTTTACTCTACCATGTGACAAAGCGATCTTCCTGCAACAATCATCATGCAGTGAACCAGGCCAATGCTAGCTGCAGAAATCTGGATGCCTCCGGAATAGGAGTGATAGCTTGTGCGCGGCATGGATGCTTTGTGCCTCACTGTGTTGTCGATTTCCAAAAGGGAGAACAGTCAGTCGTTTCCATAGCATCATGGGAGGTGTTGACATTTCTGCAGTCAACTGAACATGGATTATTCCCTGACCAATGCCCTCAGCTATAACATGACAGGGATCCGCTGCATATGCTTATTTTATGACATCAATTGCTCATACATGTGCAAGTTGTATCAGCGAATTAAGGGCAATGATCTGATAGATATCCCTGCCGACATACATAGAGATCACTCCTGGAATTGGAATATGGCATGTCCATGGTCATCAACCCCAATGCTTTCCTAGATATGCTCTGCTATTTATTCCAGGGACTGGCTGGATAGATGGAGAAATCATAGAAACACTCTGGTCCATCCTGAACATCGTTTCCGCATCCACCCACACGATGTCCACACTGCACTGCCAAGAGCTACTTGACTTTCAAATGAACGACTCCAATTTCATGAAAATGATTCGCATGGGTTAGCACAGCATCTTCTTGCCCTTGATAACACCATTCACTTGTCATGCCCAGGTCAACATTTGAGCATAAAATTAGTGGCAGCATGAACGGCATTGAAGTCTGCCCTTGCTGTTTTCCAGAGGCTTGATGATACAGTACCTGTGGAATATAAAGAGCGGTGGTTGGGTGAGGAGCGTCAAGCACTGAATGAACGTGTAGATGATCCCTCTGCAATGGACATATTTCAAGTCAAAATGAACAAAGGTGTGTCATGTTTGCTAGGTATCGATCGCTTGCTCAAACAAAGATTGATCATCCAGTGCCAACTTTGCAGACAGTTGAACTGGACCTGCTGTCTCAACATAAACCAGGGGTTGGAGCCGTGCATGGTGCAACCACTTGGTTGTCCCATGGCCTTCATATCGAAGAAGCTAGCATTATTTTAACAAAGGACAGAAAGACAGCAGGTGCCCATCCCACTGAATCTCACCAATTAGCTCTCGCCCACAGAACAGAGCATCTCTCCACAGACATCCAGGCGTTCCTCCTAGAGGCCCCCTCATTCCTTGGCGACAGTATGGTCAATGTGGACGATGGGAACTATGACTTGATCAGTGAGGCTGATGAAGAGGAGGATGCTGTGATTGAGGATTTGAAAATCCCACCCATACCCTCTGTTATGATTTCCCTTGGTTCGTGTCACCCGACCCGGTGTTCCCCTATCTGGCCCTCGGCTATATCATTTTCCATTCCCGGTCACGCCTTGACTTCCTCCGGCTCATACTCATGTTCGTCGCCCTTGACTCGCACCCTACCAGTTCACCTCAGCTACCCCCGGCCTCATGCCTCTCTCCTCATCGCCTTTGTCATCACCCTTTGGCTGTATTACCACCGCTGTGTTGCACAGCATTCTCGGCCTCTCTTCACTATCTATTCGGACTCTGTACAGTATCTATTGTCTCGGACTCTATCTCGGTGGCTTTCCTCAGGACTCTTACTATAGACCCTGACACTGGTATATTGCTCCCTATTGCTCCCTATTGGTGCTGGTTACCATATATGGACTCTTCCCCTTTGGGCCGCACAGGTTTCCCTCTAGTTATATATAGGCCTGCCTTAAGCAGCTGTACCTTAACTTAGATCTGATCCAAAGTACCTAGCTTTGAACTCTCGGCTGGAGCCTTCTCAGTCACTAGAGCCCTAGCGAAGTCATCACCTCTAGTTCCTCAGCAGTCAGGAAGGAACCCTCGTACCTGCGCTGAGTCATCCCCATCTCGCCTCGGACGCTGAGACCGCTCTAGCAGGGCGTTCAGTTGCTGGGTGCAAGATCCACTTGTTGCACTAGTGCTCGTCGAGCATTAGCCGGTGGACGTGAACATAACACCCTCCCTGATCCTTCCACTTCTGTCAAGCCTGGGTGGAACAACATGCAAGGCATGCAGAATTGCAGAGTTCACAGATCAGGAACTTCTCTTACGCACAGGCCAGGCCAATGATGCCCTGTGTGTGATCCGCCTGGCCCTGGCCGATAAGGCCACTCTCTTTTGAAATGATATTTGCCATGCAAAAGGACAGGCTGCCAACACCAGAGCATGGGGAAAAATCAAGTCTGTCAATGCTACGCTCAGGAAACATGCTACCATATACAAACAATCTCGCATCGCAATGATTGCCCTTGGTGTGGATAATGATGTGCTCAAGAGGTATCGGGAACTTGGCGATGCGGATTTGAGAGTGACCACAAGTGTCCTGAATCCAAATGGAAGTGGGCATCACAATGAGAATCTTGCATGGTTTTGATCGATGGACATATCCAGGGATACTGATGCAGATGACTGGATGTCGGAATGTGAGCAAATGCATTTTTTTCTCTGAATATTCCGCTCAGGGATAGTTGAGTTCATTGGGTGAACTGGCTGCAGGCAAAGGCAGCAAGTGACTGTTGGGTGGAGGAGGAGGAACTCACGACCTGTGAATTCCAATGGACAGTGAGGTTTTTTCAAGTGAAATCTGACACTTGGGCAGAATTACAGAGGGCTAGTTTGGAAGGTGGGCGGGGTGGACATGCGTGTTACTCTGCATGACAGGCGACACTTTACAGTAGGTTGCGGGATCAATGTAAGAAGCTGATGGAAAGCACTGTTCAGCTGGAAAATCCCCCACAGTGGCATGGTGAATAGACACCCTCCCTTCTGTGACAGTGCATCTTGGCATCGCTTATATGACATATAACAGAAATGTAATCTCCATATGTATCTTGGGCCATCAAGGAATATCCACTCTGCAATGTGTAGTGTACAATAAGCCCTCCTGAGGCTTTGATCCTAAAAAGGAATAGTGTCATCACTGGCTGTGAAAAGACATGAAGCGATAGTTTTCCCTTCCACCACATCCGCACATATCATTTCCTGTTCCATCCTGCTCTTCAATTCCAACCCAACTGTACAATGTCCTGCAGTGTTGCAACCGTTTTCAAACCTGAACTCTCTGGGTCCATTATGCAAATGTTGACATACTGTACTATGCTGCCTGCTGGATTGATGCTGCCACATTGCATTTGCTGTCTGTGGAGGAGACATCATGGCCAACAAGGTGGTGGAGGGATATGAACATGGAATTTGTACGTAGTTGTGCACTCATCCTCTGAACCACAGCTAATGATCCGTCCGTAAACAGTGTCTCTATGAATCAGTGCAGTCTTGGTATTCCACCTGCTCCACCACTCCGATCAATCTGCCTGCCGCATATGCCGCATATTTGGAATCTGCAAGGGAGGACAAGAAGGATGCCATATTTGCCCAAGGCATCTGCAGGCTGACAAACTGGGACTTCAAGTTGATTCCTGCAATTCCGACATTTCTTTCCAGCTGGAATGAGTCTCTCAATATGCAGTTTGAGCAGGCATGGTGGAAGGGGGTGGAGGTTGACTGGACCATTGATATGAACTCCCAGGAAATGGGGGATGCCTATTTCCAGGTATGTGGTCATATCAGCATCACCTCCATATTATGTCTCGATCCTCCACACAGGGCCTTTGGGGGAATCAGTCACCCCTGGATCGAAAGGTGAACTTGGGGTTGGATGAAGAGGAGACAAAGGTACTCGCACGATGGGCTCCCTAATGACAGCAGAGTATGAGCTCTCGGAGCGCATGCAGCATTGCTCGATTCGTATTACAGAGCTCTCCAGGGTGTTGGGTATCAAAAACATTACATTTAATCCCAATAATGTACAGTAGCGTTTGTTTTATATTTTCCTAACTGCAATTTCTGAGAGGCGTAATTAATATTGCATTTCTGCATGACAAAATATGCTCCGCATGGACATTATCATCTCCTTTCGCCGAATCCAAGTGCTTAGGTATTCTACATGTCATGTCCACAGTGTGGACTGATACATTCCAGGGATTGCATTGTTTAACGGAATTGATGGTTATCTTAAGACGGGATGGCATAGCTATATACACAGTACCTTCACATATGTGATAGCTTTGCATAACTACAATCTGCAACATTGAAACTGAAATGCACCTTCCGCTGCATGTACCAGGCAATGTAAGCCCTCTCTCCTGCAACATCTCCTGCTCCATGCACGAGTAATTGACCAGAGAATGTGATCAGGATCCCAGGTTCATAACACAACCTCAGGTGCTAATGTGGAAATACCATATCCAACCCAGAGTAACATCCAACTGTCAAGAGTTGATTGAACCACTCCACCTTTCCATTTATGTCCACATGGTACGGGCTGCACTGATTGACCATAATCAAAACTGTGTTGTAGACTGATGGCCAGATCCACAAAATGTCTAATATCTCCTGGTCCTGCTCCACAATTGCTGTCTGCCAAAGCTTGATCATCACCTTTCGACCTAAGACATAAAGACACGGATGCATGATACTCATAGTTGCAGAGAGCAATGCATGGGCGGCCTGCATGTCCAGCAACCATTTCCAGCATTCATCCTTAGTCCATGGGTCTTTCAGATTGGTGGAGATTTGTATTTTACTGTTTTTGTGCTAGATACAGTGTTTCAGCGCATTCCCATTTCCTGGAAATGCATACCTACATTGTACCCCTGATAGAATCACCCTGGAGACATGTTGATTGTTCCCCGCAATTCCGCATCCACATGGAAGTATGTTATGTTTGTCCACCATGGCTCCCCATTAGCAGATGATGTGATGTTCAATCGAAGGGTCTGCTGCAAATGTTGAGCGTGTTTCCAAATGTGCTCCTTGCTGATCTGTCAGGTAAATCCCCACTCTGTGGATGTGGAACTTACCTGGTTAGCATGACTGAGTAGGTTGGGCAGATACCATGTGATTATGTTGTCCTCTTCATCTACCAGCACCCGCGGTGTTTTTAACACACAGTAATCTTCAGATGGGTTATGAGCAGTGTCACAGAGTTCCTGTCCAAGATTGTCAATGAATTTGTGGGCGAATCGTGCTTCCAACAACGTGTTGAAGCTGGGGATCAGGTCTGCAGATAGTCTTTGTAAGCTTTGCAGAGCCTCAGTCATTCTGGATATAACACACAGGGGTTCTTCTGCGCCTCTACCAGAGCACAGACAATGCGATCTGCCTCCGCAACAACCGCTAGAGGGATCTGTATGTCAGGTATTACTGTGTTTGGTGGGTTCGAAGCATGAATGAAGGCCCGGTATCACTGTTGCATGTAATCCGCTATGATATCTACCAGTTTAATTGGCATAGGACATTCAACAGAAGGGGGGAATGAGTCCATTGTAGGGAGAAGCCTCACTATTGAGTGAGACAATAATATACATGTTCGGATGTTGTCATGACAACCAGCACTTGCCATCCCCGTCACCCATTACATTACCTCTGCACCATTCCTAAGACACGCAGGCCTGATGGAATTACAAATTATATTGATTACAAGTGATGTATGTATAATTGATGGAGTATCTAAACCATGTCCGCCCATGCTGAATTCTGTACATATGCCATGATCGATCCACTCTAATCCGCCTCCACTGGTGTCTTCATTGTGGAGCATGGGGAAGGGTTTGCGGGGGGTGAGGGTGGTCATGCGGGGAATTTGGTGCCATATGCGGGCAATGAGTTAGGTGCTGTTGGGATTGTGAGCTCGGTGGGACCCTATGTTGATTAATCACACACCACATTTGACCAACCATCCACAACATGGGCTATTTCATTATGGGCAGTCCGCAAAATGTCGATTTCATCCTTCAAAGGTGAACCTTTGGTCGCCAATTTCGTCAAATCTGCCTGCATCTCTTGTGATGCTTTTGCCAGTTGCCCAACGATCTCACATACGTGTTGATGCTGGAGCAGAATCTGGGTGCTTGAAACCCGCAGTTGGTCGAGCTCTGCTTGAACCGCCTCAAATTCTGATAGCGATGTGTGATTCACTGTTGCCAGTGCAGAACGTGTGCACACGGATTTGGCAGTAGCTTTCAACACGTGTGAGGTATTTCGCAGGGCCAGCGGAGGAGAGGAAGATCTGTCGTAAGTGTTGGTGAGCAGAATATTGGCAATGCGGGAGGGCCCTGGATCGCATGAAGGGGTTGGGGGGAGTGATCGTGACCCATGGGCTGCTGACTTATCACATCTCCGCCAGCTTTTCCTGCAGGCTTGACAGGCGCGTCCATTTTCCTGACAGTAGCAGTCAATGTTCCACTCCACACACTGTCTGCACAGGATATCATATGCCCACTCAATATTGGGCTCCTCAGAAGGGGCCTTTGTGTCCATTGGAGGCTGTTGTCTTGCGGTCATGGCACGGAGCAGTCGACGGGGCCTGGATGCAGCTTTGGCACGTTTCAGCTGTTCTCTCCGCTTATGTTCCTTTTTGATGTAGTGGGTGTGTTCTGCCTCAGCATATGTGGGCTGCTGCAGCAGGAGCACCTTTGCACTCCTTTTGTAGTCAACCTCCTCTACCTTGATCACCACCTCGTCCTCTGTCTCCGCACTCTCCTCCACTGCGATATTCCCCAACCCTGATCATGGCAACTCACCCTGTGCTTCCTCTGCATGGTCCCCCAGACAGGTGCGTGCCCACCATGGATGGTTCTGCAGCACTGTAGGATCCTGAGCACAAATCCGGTGCCAATCAGGCCAGTGTTACGACTCGTCCTAGCCCCTATCCCTTTTTCGGCTCAACCCCTGTCTCACACCTGTGAGAACCGTCTGTACACTTGTACCTCACCCCCAGTCCTCGCCTAGGGAGGCCGTCACTGCTCCTAACGTGAACCCCTTCGCTTGGTCTCTCGACTAGACTTCACTCGGACCCTTCATCTTCCGCCCTCGCCCCACTCCGAGTTACCTCCTCCACCCTACCCTCCGCCATAGATCCGTTCCCGTGCCTATCCAGGAACACCCTACTTCCCCGTCACCTTGGACCTTTGCCGGTCACATCTGGGGATCTTCCCCATCACCGTCCTTTGTCCTCGCATCTGCCCAGGATCTTCCCCTGGTCCCCTCGTACGCTTTCCCCTGTTTCTTATTCACCTTGACGTTCTTCATTTACCTTACCGTTGGTGCCACCGGCACACCCCTTTGCCCTAGTCATGCATCCTACCGACGTCATGCTGTAGTTTCCCCTTTGCCCCGCTTACGCGACCCCCACCCTCGCTTATTTCACACTTGGCACTTTAGCTTGCGCGTCCTTCTGACGTCCCTGCCCTTTGCCCACACCCTTGGCCCACATTCGGGCTCCTCTTGATTCGCATTACTTATATACTGGACCTCTAGTAGCTTATTCCCTATCTTCGTCTTGCCTGGTATTCCCCTAGTACCTTGCACCTTGGACCCTGGACTTCCCCTAGCGTTGTAGCACCTGTACTTCGCACCTTGCCAATGTCCACCCCTTGATCATCTTCTGCTGCTGTCTGGCGCCCCCGTCAGGACTTCCTCGACCAGAAGATGCCACCAGGCCTACGTCTCCAGCTACCCGGTTGGAACGTAACACTGGCGGTGGTGTAGAGTCTATAGAGAAGGACGAGGGACAGTGCGAGTCTATCCGCGGCGTGGAAGGGGAGGTTTTCCAAAGCCACCGAGGCTTGTGGGTTTTCGAGAAGGGCGACATAAAGTAGGCAGTGGGCGATAGGGGTTAGACGGTCGAGGCGTTCCGACAGGGGGGTGTGACGAGCGGCCATTTCAGGAGAGTTTTTGAGTTCCCTTCATTAATGAGGGGATATCCTTTTATAGTCTGCTACGGCTTCTTTAGCGTTGGACAGGTTCCATTTGGTTTCCCACGTTCGTTTGGCTTCAGTATAACCTTTCCAGTGCACGAGATATTGCCTCCGACTGGGGGAACCTCGATGTCAGACGATGTAGTCTATCTCATATTCTTCTTCGGTACCGATCAGTTCCGGAGGAGGTTTGGGGAAGTTTGGACCATGTTCTTTAGTTTCTGGGTAGGGGGAGAGGAGGGAGGCGTGGAAGACGTTGTGGATCCTCCATTGGGGCGGAAGTTTTAGTTGAAAAGCCACCAAGGAAACTCTTTTGACAATTTCAAATGGTCCAGTTCTTTTCAGACTTAGTTTCCGAGATGAGGTCTGCAATTTCAGATTCTTGGCTTCCAGCCAGACATGGTCTCCGGCCTTCCACTGGGGACAGGAGTTTGGTTTCCTATTCTTCATTCGGAGTTGGGCGAGTTCGTGGGTGGCCACCGCTTCCTGCTGGGATTCCTCGATGAGGGATAGTCTAGTCTCCAGGGCGGGGAGGAAGGTTTTCCCGATTGGAGGATAGCTACAGGGGTGGTACCCCAACATGAGGAAGAATGGGGTTTTTCCAGTTACCGAATGGACATTGGCGTTGTGAGAATATTCGGCCGAAGTGAGTAACTCTGCCCATAGGTGGGGCCGACCATCGCAGAATACAGTGACTCCCAAAACTGTTCCAATGCCTAACCCTGATGCAGTGCGCTTCGCGCACTGCAAACACCCGTGGGAATTACGCTTAGCGTTGGTGGGACAAACAATGGTACACACTCCTGGCTATCTATCGGTGCCTGGATCATGTGATTTGGATCAGGGGAAGTAAAGATATGGCTATTTTAACACAGCAACTACATTGGAACAGTTTTGGGACTTTTGATTATCATAAGGGTATTTGGTATATATTAGTACTTGGTATAGCCTCCTTTGGCTTTAAGCACTGCCTCAACCCTTCTAGGCATGCTCTCAATCAATCCCTGACACACCTCAGCTGATATCTTGTTCCATTCAACCTCAGTCCTTCTCCACAACTCCTCTATTCCCTTAGGAGGCTCCTCATAGTCTGCCAGCTTCCTCTTGAGGTGAAGCCAGACATGTTCTATGGGATTGAGGTCAGGGGATTGTGCAGGCCATACCATGGTTCTAAATTCCTGCTCTCCCAGCCACTCCTTGACCTTCTTGCAAGTGTACTTAGGGTCATTATCTTGCTGAAAGATGACATCAGGAGGATCCAGACCATAGAACTCCAGGGAATTCT
>QFEL01003817.1:0-10894 GCA_003316195.1 Neoboletus brunneissimus
CAATAGGGAGCAATAGAGCATGGTATACTAGCACCGGAGTCTATAGTAAGAGTCAAGGGGAAAACCTCTGAGAGAGAATAGGAACCGAGCCAATAAAGAAGCGATCAACCGGGATCAATAGATCACAAAGGATCGTGGGAGAAGTAAGGGAACAGAGACAGCGAATAGATACTGAGACATGCTGTGCAACACAGTGGTGGTAATACAGCCGAAGGGCGATGACGAAGGGGAAGGCATGAGGCCGGGGATAGCCGAGGGAACTGGTAAGACCCGAGTCAAGGGCGACGAACATGAGTATGAGCCGGAGGGAGTCAAGGTGTGACCAGGAATGGAAAATGAGGTGTAGCCGGGGACCGGATACAGGAGAGCCGGGCCGGGTACCGCGAACCGAGGAAAATCATAACAGGAGTTGTGTGTGGTCGATAAATGGTGCTCACACCAGGTGGAGGCATTCGGAGGTCGGGTGGAGGTTTTAGGAACTCCGGAGGCTTTCATGGCTGATTCTGAATGTCCAGATGGGTATAGGTGGGCATCTTCAGCAATAATTCGGGTTTCTACTGCATCGAAAGTGAGTTTGCTATCCTCTGTGGTATTAATGAGTGAGGACTTGAATAGCTCCCATTCTGGAGTTTTTGGAAGGGAGTTTAGGAGGATAAATGCCATGACTTTGGAGTCAACAGCAAACTTCATGCAGGCGAGTCGAGATTCGGAGGTTCGGAGTGATGCAATATGTTCCGAAACGTTGGAGTTGCCATTCCAGCTTATGTTGAAGAGTTGCTGGAAGATGTGGAAGGTGGAGGAGACACTTGGAGCATCGAGAAGTGAGATGAGTTTGTCCCAGAGATCTTTTGCGGAGATGCAGGACTCCGTCTTGAGTAGGAGAGCGTCGGAGAGACGTTCCTGTATGATGCCGTGTGCTTTTTCATCACGCTCCTCCCAGTCATGGACATCCGAAGCAGTTACTCCGGTGGTTCCAAGGGCAGGTTTTATGTCTGTCCTGGAGACAACTCCATAGGCTTTGCTGCTTTGGAGTTTCCGAGTGGTCTTGACTTTCCATAGTGGGAAAGTTTCAGGTCTGGTTAGGATTTCGTCACTTTGGATGTTATCCGATGTCATGCTGGATGACAGGACGGGGTGAGGTGGCAGGAGAAAAAATTATTTTCTGACAGTGGTGTCAAATGGCCGGTAGCCAGAGTTTGTTTGAAATGGAGGGTGTATTTGAGGGAAACGTGAGAGCGCTGAGGGATGCGCGAGTGGATGAGTTGTTTGCTTATTGGGCGCAAGCAGGGCTCATAACCTGTCAAAGTCCGGAGGTCCGAAGGTCCAGAGTATAGCAGAGCAAATCCGGTGCTAGTCGTACCGGAGCTCAGCTGTTGCCTAAAGGGTGAAAACAACTAGTATTTACCTAGTCGTACCGGAGCTAAGGTAGATTAGTCTTGGAGTAAATAGTATGTAGGAAACAACTGAGGTGCTGAGAAGAGAAGTGGAAGCCTAAGTAGTGTATGGTGGAGGCACACTCGTACCTCAATAACTGTCAGGGAAGACGTAGGAAGGGAAGAATGTAGTAATGGCCATAGCCGGATGACAGCCATGTAGCGTAATAGAGGAGAGTGCTCCGGAGTTTTAACTCCTAAACTCCAGAGTAAGAACTCCTAGCCTCTGGAGCTGGGAACTCCTAAACTCTGGAGTAAGAACTCCTGAACTTCGGAGTAAGTGGAGTATCTATGTGAGTTCTCCAGAGGCTCGGAGAACTGGAATACCTTCTGGAGTGAGCAGTATTTTGTCAATTGTAATTCTTGTTGTGTTTTGGCAAGGATGGCAGAACGAACGAGGTGGTCTATATCAATAGCAAGTGGTCTTCTGTGCTTGAACTCGATATCTGGCACCCTGGGGTCAGACCCAGATGGAGATGGTGGATCAGAATGTTCGTGAGGAGGGGGTGATGGTGGGCAAGGGGGTGACTCTTTGTGAGGAAGGGGTGACCGTTCATGATCAGGGGGTGACTCTTCGCGAGGAAGGGGTGACCGTTCACGATCAGGGGGTGATGGTGAGCGAGGGGGAGACCATTCACGAGGAGGTGACCATTTATGAGGAGGTGACTCAGATTGAGAGCGGGAGGGGGGGTGAGATGGTAGTGGTGGTGGAGGCGGAAAATCTTCATTGCTTTGACTTGCATGAGGATCTGCATGGCCAGATGCCTCATTCAACTTGTGTTGTTCATCATCCTGTTCATCAGCAATCAGATCATCAAGAATAAGTAGAACTGAATAAAATACATACTTGTGGAAGAACCCTTGGATGTTTACTCTGGCGTAAAGCATCAGGGTTCCCTTCTGATGGTGATTGGTGAGGTTGGGCAGTTTGCAAGCGAGTAGAACATGAATGAGAGGCATTTTGAGTTGCATGCCTTTCAGCCTGTAGATGAGCGCTGACTGGATCTCTTGCAGCTCCAATGTGTTGCTTCTCGTTCTCTGTGGTGGCCAGGGTAAGATGGCGATACCAAGTTGGCTTGGAAACTCTGTGGGGTCGTCCAAATCCATACTTTGTACATACACATGTCCAGAGCGGGTCTTCAGCAATTTCTTGGGCACTGGACGCATTGAGCATGAGTGGGAAGATTGTGATATATAGTGCAAAGCGACAAAGTGTGGCTGTGAGTCGGACACTGGAACTACACACATTGATGCGAGACACATAAACTGGATTACATACAATGTGTTCAAGACGAGCAAAAAAAAGTCTACAAGTAGAGTACTTAGTACTTAGTGTCTAGTCCTCTTAAAGGGTTTGCCATGTCCACGCTACAAGAAAACGCTAGAGGGATCATTGAGATGAAATTGATACAATGTACTCACCACTTGAAGATCTCGTAAGTACTCGAGATATTCTTCGTCGCTTTCGGATTCGGTTACACTATCATCAACAACAACTACAAGTATCATTAGATTCAGCGCCCGGTTTTGATGATCCAAGAGTATTGGGGATAATAACATACCTGGATCTTTCGTAACAGTGGTTTGATCAGGCCATGTTTGGGGTTTTTCCGAATCCATAGTATTTTCATGCGGGTCATGCTATGATAAAAATTAGTGACTGTTATGATTTTCCTCAGTTCGCGGTACCTGGCCCGGCTCTCCCATATCCGGCCCCCGGCTACACCTCATTTTCCATTCCCGGTCTCGCCCAGACTCCCCTCGACTGTGTTCTTGTTCATCGCCCCTGAGCACGGCTCTTACCAGTTCTCTTGGCAACCCCCGGCCTCATGCCTTTCCCCTGTCATCGCCCTTTGGCTGTATTACCACCGCTGTGTCGCACAGCATGTCTCGGTATCTATTCACAGACTCAGTATCTCTACTTCTCCCGCGATCCTCTGTGGTCTATTGATCCCGGTTGATCGCCCTTCTATTGGCTCGGTTCCTATTCCCTCTCGGTGGTTTTCCCCATGACACTTACTATAGACTCTGGTGCTGGTATACTCTGCTCTATTGCTCCCTATTGGTACCAGTTACCTTTTACGGACTCTTCCCCACGGGCACACAGGTCTTCTCTCTATAGTTATATATAGGCCCGCCTTATGTGGTTGTATCTTAACTTAGATCTGATCCAAAGTACCTAGCTTTGAACTCTTGGCAGAGAACCTTCTCAGTCAACTAGAGCCGAAGTGACATCACCTCTAGTTCCCCTCCTGTGGTGCGGAAGGAACCCCTCGTACCCGCGCAGGACTGTACCCCTATCTCGCCTCGGACGCTGAGACCGCTCTTTGCTGGGTGTTCAGTTGCTGGGTGCAAGATCTACTCGTTACTGAAATGGTCACCAAGCTTACGCTGACAGTCGCGAACGTAACAGTGACAATGTCTGGAATGGCTTGGAGCACTGACAGAAGCTGTGGATAATTAGAGTTATTAGATATGCCAAACCAAGGACATACATACCGCTAGTCTCGAGCCATTATAGGAATTTCGGGTAGACACGGGAAGCAGATGTTTCCTATAACGTCTGGGGACTTTTACCCGGCAACTATTGGATCATGTCACACTTGCATTACTAAGCCTTTACTAAGCCTTCAAACTTGCTGTAAAGTTAATTATTATTAAATATTTATTCATTATAAGTCTAACATGTCTGACGACTACGATATTGATGATGAAGATCTCTTCGACTTTGATGATGAGGTTGACCCATTTTCTGCACCTCACATACCCTCCCACACCATGTTTGATACTGATAGCGAATCTGACACAGATGAGGATCAAAATCAAATACCATCACGCCCAATTCAAATCAATCATACTCGGCGACCAAGGGAAGCGCTCATGGGTAACATAGCAGCAAAGATCCTCACTGTTCTATCGTGCATGGACAGTGTAGGATTGAACCTTCCACTGCTCCTGGATTTCCTAAGCTGGGGAGATCAGGATTGTATTGTCAATGCCAAGATAAGATATGAACGTTCCACTCTGATGGTCAGCGAAGAACTACCGGGCATCTTGGAACGATGGAGAAGTCCTCCACGGGTGACCAGTGGTACAAATCTACGGTCCAAGGGAGCGCGGCCGGTGATGGAGAAGTTTGCATTCTCATGCATCACAGACGTTATTGAGAAGGAGCTACAAGGCATTGAAGAATTAACAATGTGTCCGTCAGATGAAGTCTCTGATAGCGGACTCACTTGCTTTCTCATCGAGGACATGGTTCTAAAATTGAGTAGTCCTGCACTTGGCAGCACACCGAAGCTATGGGCTCTGCTTCAGAAGGTGTCTCGAACAAAGGAGCAAGCTAGGAAACATACAAAAAAACCATCTGATCTTGTGGGTCTTTGTTCTCGTATCATTTCCTATGGCGGACTGATATTAGCATCACCCAGATCATCCTATCTATGATCTTCCAATTGATGTATGCACGATCACATCATCACAATCGCTGGCCAAAATTCTTGACTACATTCCTCCATGCGCAAGGGATATCTGCAAAGTCGCTTGATCTTCTCCATGCATTTGGGCTGACAATGACGCACAAATGGTCAACACGTGCGTTCACTACGATCTCAGCCAATGCACTAGAGAAAGTGTGTCAGCAAGTACATTCAATGCCTTTTGTCATTTCGCATGACAATGTGAACATACCATTTCGCACATTTTCTCAGCGACTCAACAAGCAGCACCACTTTGATTCTGGCACAGCGGTTACCATATATTTTCAGCCCAATGTCCCATTGGAATGCCCGTTATGCAACCGGGCCTTGCAAGAATCTCGCAAGGAGGGTAGAAAACACCCCATTACGATACATGACATATTCCAGCTGGAGGCAAAGAGTGCAGCGGCACGACGTGAACGCCACATTCATCGAGTGCTTCAGTATCTTGTCAATTCTCCCGAATTCGATTTTAAAACCTACTTACACAAGGATCACAATATCTTTTTACCATCACCACCTGTTGAAAAACTCCCTCATGGCCCACAATCCATCACCGAGCAGCACATCCTTGGGACAGTTCATATCAAGGAGGCAAGCTATGAGGGCAATGATCAGTTGATTATGGAATGGTTCAAACAACTGAACCTACATAGTGAGGATGAGAGGAAGCGCACCGGACTAGAGCGCGTGGTCGTATGGGTTGGAGATCAGCTGACGGTGGAGCGATTGCACGGACTCTTCAAATATCGAGCGCAGGACCATACAGCTTTTGATTGACTCAATTGGCTGGTTGTGGTATTCGGATGGTTTCATCTTATGATGGCATTTGCGAACTCAATGCATAAACAATACCTGGGAACAAATGCTGGACGTGGCCTTATGCACGCATTCACAGTGCTAGAGCGAAAAGGTCTACATACCGTTCAGACTCGTGGGCCCTTTCATCAGCAGCTCCATGACGCCATCTATCACGTCACCAAGGCTCGCATCTGTGATTGCTGGAGAGTCGTCAGTTGGACCAACAATCTTGCTGATCTGCGACAGAAGAAACCAGAAGAGCTATTCAGATTAGCAACGGAAATAGTTGATCAGCTCTCATCAAGCTGCGCTGTTGAACGGATGGACTTACAGCCTGAAGATGAGCGCGATGAAATATTCCGGCAGGCAATTCTGTGGAACCGTGATGCATTGTATTATGTGGACCTAAACGAAGCAATTAGAAATGGAGATATTGGAATAATGGAAGAGACATTGCCCTATCTTCTTTTTCGCTTCGCAGGAGGGAAAAACTCAAAATATACTGTTGAAGTATTGGAGCTACTTCAATGCTTGCACCGGGAATGGCCAGCGGATGTCAAGTGAGTCAACAATATTGAGGCGTTGCAGGGAATGTACTCACCATAGATAAAGGGAGTTTGTCAAGCACCGAGGTTGGCTCATGAACCTGATGGGACACCGCAATGGATTTTTTCCTATAGGCCGTGGTCAGGAACACAACATTCGAGATATCAAAATTACACACCAGGTTCAAGGACCCAATGCATCATGGGATCTAATGAAACAAATTAGCCCTGCAATACCAGCGCTCGTGCGTGTCCGTAAGCACATGGAGCGGCAGATTCAAACACTTCAGCGAGGGTCTTTCCACACAGATCCTGCAAAAACAAAAGATATTGAGCAACTGGAAGGTGTATACCGCACATCAGAGATCCACGTGCAACAAGATGGACGTCATGTGAGAGCAAAGGCAGATCGTGTGGAGGATGTCGTTTCGTTGGGAGCTGCACACCTATTTTCACGGAAGACGATGCAGCGGTGGTGGGAGCACCGAAACTTTGCACATTCTACATTAGAGTTATGGGAGTCCGAGTCATGTTAGTTGATGAGCATGTGTACGTACAGTAAAACAAATGTTTGGCATGAACATCGTGAAGCAAACATAAATGCTAGAAAAGATTAGTTCACGGACTGCGATTATTGGTTAATGAATGGCATAGTGAATGAATGGGGGATGCTCAAGAGTAAAGTTAAAACACGAATGGTAGAAAATATTAAATCGTGCCATTGCAATGTTTCTAACAGTAACAGAAGAGTGAATGGAAGAATACTAATTTGTGGTGTGAGTATAGATTGCGAAGTTGATGAACTGTCCAGTTGGCGGTGAAGACGTGGGCATGGGCATGGGCGCTGCATGTGACAGGGTAGACAGATCTGAAACACAAAAGCTACATGTACATGTCAGTCAACAAAATTTTGAGTGAGTGTCAAACTACATACCTTGACATTCCAGGCATTTGATGCATGTTTTCCTTTCCTCTTGGAGGCCGCCCTCGTGCCCGCACACCTCTGTTGGTGGGCTTAGTATCTGTTGTCTGACTCTGAGCGACCTTGGTAGCATCTGTGGCCTGGCGTTTGGCCTGACGATTGGTGAGTGCCTTCATAGCACGGATATCCTTATCTTCTTCATCCATCTTATTCACCACCGCCAGTACCTCTTCACCATAAGCATCAATGAAAGCCCAGGAAGTACCCAGCGCCACTCGCAAGTCGTCCAACACCTTCAGGCGACGATTGGAAGCAATGGTGGTGAGGGGGCTGTCTGGAAGTAATGCGATGCTGGTGAAGCAGGAGTAGGGATAGTCTTGTCTACAGGTGTCGGTACGCCATTGAAATAAAGCCTGACGCACACGATGAAGGTGTTCGCCAGCCCTACAAGCACCTTCACGAGCCCCAGACCCCATTGGCCGTTTTCCCAAAGTATTGGGATGTTGACTGGGCTCATCTTCAGTGGTGCCTATTGAGGCGATCATTTGAGCCACAGAATCATTGGAGGAAGGACCGGGCATAGGCAGCATGGCTTTGAGTGTGCAGTTGTCGCAGCACTGCCCAGTAGGTGCTGAAAGTGAGGTGTTACGCTGGGCGGGGTGGGAAGAATTGTATTCAACTCACGCAAACGGCCAGGTGGGTTATCAAAGAACCTATCAGCAGCATCCCGCCAGCAGTCTTCTGTGCTGACCCACTCACGCAACGCAGGCTCTACTTTCTTTCGGTAGGCCACACTCCCTTCTTCAAGTTCTTCATTATTTTCACCATCATCAATTTCTGCTATATTGCCACCCATGCGTTGCAATGCAGATGACTCAACTAACAGAATCGCCTGTGCTTGTATGTGAGAGGACCGACCTGCACGACCCGCACGCTGCAGCCATACAGTCAATGACAGCGGCACACCGAACTGGACAACAAGGGTAATGTCAGGGATGTCCAACCCCTAAAAAATGTTCATCATCACTGACGCTGATTCAGATGTTAACATACCATGCCTCCAATTTCCGTCACAACAAGGACCTTGATCTGGCCATCCTGAAAACGCTGCAACACCAGTTTCTTCGACCGTGATGATCGTCGAGCGTTCAAGTAATCTACACTTTGTCGAAGGTGTATAGGAAGTATTTCCTGAGATCTTCTCCATACTAGCTGACTGTCTAGAACTTTATTGACAAAAATTAGAGCTCGTGAAAGATCATCTGCGCACTCGGCACCTTTATAAACAAAATCCAGAGCACTGGTATCCGTGGAATTTGGTATAATTCTGCATTCTTGTGTGATGTTTGTTATGGTTTGACCAGGGGTGGACGACTGTAGACCCGAAGGTGGAAGCTCAAGGCGTACGAGTACGAGGGGGACGAAGGTTGCTTGGTGGAGAGACGCAGGAGAGGGCGAGGATCAGAGGTCCAAGGCCCAGGTCAACTCAGGTCTAAGGCCTTGTTGTTGAGTACGAAGAATGCGAAAGACCCAGCCGGTCCAGTGACAGGCAAGAGTGGATCGCACAAGGGTGAGCTTGTTAGAGGTATATTCAGGAAGCTAAGCTAGAGTACAGGGAGACTAGCTAACGGTTTAAAGAGTGTACCCTACTGCGCACAGACCGAGTCAGAAATGGTATGTACAGGGCGAAGGGGAGTAGGTGTGCATGGTGTCCAAGCGGGGGTACTACAGCAAGGGCACGAAACGGGGGAGACGGAGGCAGTACTCGGAGATGAAAGGCGGAAATGAAAGAGGTGCTGCCCAGGGCGGAAGGGAAGGGTTCGAAAGAGAACCTGGGCGAGGCTATGTGGTTTTAGAGTTTAAGGTGAACAGGCACCGACAGAGACCGGTGATGAGTCACGGTAAGATGAGTCACAGTAGGACAAGTTGAAGGAG
Organism: Neoboletus brunneissimus; assembly: GCA_003316195.1. Classification (NCBI taxonomy): domain Eukaryota; kingdom Fungi; phylum Basidiomycota; class Agaricomycetes; order Boletales; family Boletaceae; genus Neoboletus; species Neoboletus brunneissimus. The sequence continues at coordinate 9,116 of QFEL01003817.1, forward strand.
AAGGCATGGGTGAGAAGAATGTATCGTAGAGTTAAGGAAAAAGAGTAGTCATACGAATGAATTGTAACAACGTTGGACCGATCATTTCCTAGATTCAGATAAAATGATTCGCTTGGATTGATGTGTAGAATGTGGCAGACTTCACTGAGGACAGATGGGCTCATTGTAGCAGATGTGGCATATATTGGTATGTCGAGTGGAACAAACGACCGCAGTTTGTCTAATTCACTGTATGCAGGTCGGAAGTCACCGCCCCACTGTGAAATGCAATGCACCTCATCAACAACGATGCCAATCATATGCTTATGGTACGCTGGCATTGCTAGTAACGAATTGAACTGATTATTCTTGAGTGCCATCTCAGGTGATGTAAATATCACCTGGTAACTCATATCCTTCAATTCCTATACCTGCCTTTAGTGTATGTGTGCAGTGAAACCATAGGTTCATACCTGATAGAGCTTGTTATCAAATGTCTCGTGATTGACAACAGCCGCCTTCAGGCCCACCTCTCGAAAACGACGCGCCTATAGATTCTGTGAGTGGCAATCATAATTTATAAATGAGTCCAAGGTATGTACCTGGTCCTCCTTGAGGGCATTTAATGGTGAGATTACTATAGTAATCCTGTCGGGATGCAGGAACGAGGGAATTGTGAACGGGAGGGTCTTTCCAAAGCCTGTTCCCGCAAGAACAATGGAATCTATGCCGAGTACAAATGCCTCTGCACAGTCTAATTGCCATGAATATGGTTTACGACCTGTTCACACCTCACAAATCGCAGAAAGAGTGTGTCGAGTGGTCTCAGAGCTGTAGCCTGGTGTATTGGTTTGTCGGGAAGAAAGGAATGTATAGGATTTTTCATGATATGATGTAGGAGATATTAAAGGATGGTCCATGGTCCATCAAGTATTAGATATTGTATGATAGAACCATCTGGCGGCTCATCAAAGGAATGAGGAGACTTAGCAGATCTTATGCGAGTTTACTTTTAAGGATTTAATCCAAAACAAGATGATGGTGTCATGTCACCATCCAAAAAAGGTGAAATTCTATCCTAATTTGGATTTAATGTGTGACATGTGTGACTCGATCCAATAGTCCTCAGGTAAAAGTCCCCAGACGTTCTATAGCGCGGAAAATCCCAACACCAGGAGCGCCTTCCTAGAATGGCTCGAGACTAACATACCGCAATCTTTAGTTATATTACCCCGAAAACACCCGCTAGCCGAGACGCCAGGTCCTTTGGTATTAGCCAAGGTGTTGATGAACGTTTTCTCAGCGTCAAGGGGTGTCCCAGGCCTTTGGAACTGGGGCGATGGCCTGAGCACAATGGACTAGGATCGGGTGGGTTAGAAGTTAGAACAGCAAACACTACGAGTGAATAAAGCACCTACCAATGGGCCGGGAAAGTCTGGAGTGAATGTGAAGCAATATACTTCATCATATTTGAGCGGTATCTCGAGGATAAACTCGTTCTGGAGGAATTCCCTGATCGCGTCCCTGGTGGACATGGCGTGTGCAGATAAAAAGTGTGAATATATGCGTGGATCTAATCGGTACATATCATTTTACCAAATCATAATATTACACAATTAAACATACTCAGTCATATACATATCGTAGTATTTATGACCGGACATACATAAACACAAGTGAACCGAGCAAGTTTTCACTGGGCATCATTCTCCAACCCTACCTTGCGTTTATGTCACCCGTACCTGTAAAAATTGTGCAGTACAAACTGTAATAGCTGGTTTTATTGTCATGCACAGCCAA
>QFEL01003830.1:0-10388 GCA_003316195.1 Neoboletus brunneissimus
GAACGGAGGAACCGATCGTGAACTTGCTGGTACAGGTTTTTGGATGAATCTTCGGTCAATAGTAAGACAGCGAGATGTGATCGGAGAACTCGCTGGGATCCGAGATTGGTGAGGCTTGTTTGGTCGAGTAAATTCCGTATGAACTGGGCAACAGTACTTCCTTCAGGGCGAGAGAAGCAGTCGGAGGAGTGTGTGTGAAAGGAAATAGCAGCGTCGAGGATGTCCTGAGGATGTCGGAGGTCGGCCGTAAGTCTGCGTGCCAAAGGTCGTTGATCAAATGGCCAACCCACTGGTCCCCGCTTAATTTGCGGTATGGAGCGCCATGGGACCCTAAGGGCCGGAGTGCGCCCAGTGGCGCCTGATTCGAACCAGGGATGAGTCGAAACTTGACGAGAGGGTTAGGAAATGGCACGTTTCATAACTCAATCCTTGTAGAAAGGCATTGCGGGTTAGCTCTGCCCGGATCAGGACACATTGCGTGAAACGAGTAGCCCCAACTTGTCCGAGAAACCGGAGAAGCTGGAAAAGGAATACTGCAAAGGACTTGCCTTATAACACCGAGGGAGATGCGTGATCACATGGGCCAAGAGACAATGTAATCAAGGTTTGTGCGTATGGCGAGTGGCGGGTTTAACGCAGTTGACACGCGAACAAATCTGCAGAGGAAAGAATTAGAAATTTATACAGCGCTGCAGTAGTTTCGATGTGCGTGAGCTTGTTCCCACAGTTATTCCCGATACGGTGATACAGTTGATATGCTCATAATGGATATCGTCGGGAGCGGCAAAATCTCAATGCATAACCACGGATATGCAAGGTCATAACTTTCCCACGGTCACCCCCTACTAGCACAAAAAGTAGATTGTACAAAATACATAGAATACAGTCTATTTACTTAAAATACCTATCTAGCATGGTCTGTTTGGAATAAAGAAGCTCTTGATATCATAGGCTAGCATGAAAGAGATGAAGATGAAGAGTTAAAGTGAGGATCTTGTCTATATCACCATGCTCCTACACTGAACATCACCATTAGGCCATTGCCAAACAACCACTTGCCTAATATATTCATTCAACGACGGCGGCCAAAACCGTCTTGGAGAGTGATTAACCAGTGTCGATCAAGGGCGACGTATTAAGAAAACAATTCTAGAAAGATACAGGTACTTATAACCGGCAATAGGGACAACAGTGTGCGGTACAAGAGGGTTCAGGAAGTGGATCGGACGAGATTGAGTCCCAAGAGCTACGAAAACATCGCATGTTCGCATTCCAACATGCAGTGGACACACTGTCCCAAAGGTGCATCATTGCGGTGAGCAGAAATTTTGAAAACGATAAGGGGGAAGCACACACGGTCTGAGCGAGTCTCGTATAATTGATAAGAGCCATCAAAGCACATCCAGCATCCGTACACTGCGTATCAAGTCTTTCACCGGTGCCTCCTGCACCTGGACAGTGATCATACTCTCCGCAGCCACCCTCCTGTACTCTGCCACATTTTGGCGCGTTGGCGTGAACAACAGCGCCCCGAATGGCTGTCTCAGCCGAGCGATCAGTTGAAGTGCTTGCATCTGCCTCTCCGCTGGCGATACAGGTGACGGAGATAATAGAGATGCTCCATCGCGAGCTGTGGCAACCCGCGTACCAAAGGGCCGACCAAGGCGAGCAATGATACGCGATGCTCGAGATTGCTTGGCCACCGATGTGATATTGGCAGAGCCAGAGGGTGAGAGCGAATCATCTAACGAGGAAGACTGATCATTTGTACCCTCCTCAGGAATTGTCTCCATGATACTTCCAATGGGGTGTCGATCAAGCAGGAAGTCAATCCATGGGTGAACAAGAATCAGAGAATCCAATCGAGAGAGATCCTCTCTAGTCTGAATCTCTACGATCCCGAGGCAGTCCGCCTTTGCACGAAACACAGGTCCCGTTGCCGATATACGCCCGAGGTGGAAAGCAAGACATGGAAGCTTCATCCGTTGGCCTGCGAATGACGGTACAGGGAGCTCATCAAGGCGGTCGTACAATTTCATGACCAGATTGAGATTGAGTGAACCACGCAATCCAGCAGTGACTACATCCATTTGGGTACCTTCAATAGCGAGCGGAATGTGTGTTGTCGGCAGCTGGCTGAATACAATGATATTGGCAGGGAGGCAGCTGTTGAAGCTGCCAGATCTCCCTGTCCAAGCAAGGATGCTCGTGTCTCCCGAGCTCATCAGTAGCTGTGCAGACAGTCGCCCGAGGGCATGATCCCCTTCACCATATACAATTGGCATAGAGATGGAAAATATGCCAAGTAGCGAGTATGCTGCATCCTCGACGAGGCTTGTCTGTCGTCGAGAAGCTAGACACAGCTTGTCCCGTATGTCGTCCGGGCCCGGTCGGAGTGCCATCAAGACTTGTGCTGAGACACCGGTTGCTTCCTCCATCTCCGAGATGATCTCGGGTGACTCTTTGTGGTTAGGAATATCGAGATTCAAGTAGAGGGTCCAGTCGTCATTGTAGAATCGGACCACCTTCGACGCATGATATTCCTGGAATGTCCAGGCACGTCTGTTCCAAATGTTCCTCACGAGATCTCCACGCCGCGATGGAGACCGGACCCCACGGAGGAGAACAATTGTCACGGCAGAACCCTGATACCACTTGAACATGGCAACCAACGCTTCCTGGAGCACGAAGTGATCAGCTTTATTGATACAGCATGTATCACTCCATGCCCAGTGTAACCCAGCATCCCGTACGATCTTGCAAAACATTTGCAGCTTCTTGTGCGTGGGATATTCCTTGAGATCGTACACCACAATGCGTATGACCTTTTCGAACAGGGGTTCATTGTCTTCCCACTTGTGTGAAAACATGGCATAACGATAGTACTCCGTAACCTCATGTTTGATGCGGGCATAGTCGATTTGAGTCGTCATCGAGGATACCAACTGGTTGAAGATTGGAAGTGATTCGAATGCGGTGGCTTGTTCAGATTTGTTGAGAAGGCGGCCAGAGATGGTGTCAATGAGCACACGCGGTGATTCACGGATGGCATCCTGAACAGCCCTGCGGATCCTCACTTTCGTCTCTCCTGGATTTATGTACTGGCCACGACGCTCTAGGATACAGGATCGGTTACTAAACATTAGGACGATGTCGTCACACTCACTGCGAATGTCTGGATTGGGTGACTGCGACATCTTCGAGAGCATAGTCTCAAATGCATCTATTGCGTTTTCATAGTTTCCCGCCTGGTGTAAAGCCGCATGTTTCCTCTCGTAGCCCCAAGGAGATGATGGATCAAGCATGGTCACCTAATGACGATCCCATTGACAAATCCAACCTGCTCGAGATAAACGGGACGCACCTTGTTCGCATCATTTAATGCATCCTCCCACAAACCCTTGGCTAGATACGCCTTGCTTCGTTTGAGAAGCAGACCTGGTGGTGCAGCTGGATCGAGGGACAGTACGGCCGAATAGTGGGAGATGGCATCATCATGCCGTTCAACACTCATTGCGGTATCTCCGATGCCTTCTAGGGTCACTGAACAACGGCGTCTGAAGTCTGACATAGAACCATCACGAACGACAACATCAACACTGTATGCAAAGGCGCTCACCAAGAACCCATTCTGTCTGCTTACGATGCGCACTTATCTGCTCTGCCAATTCGTCCACCATATGGCGGAAACACTGGGTAGCACCCAGTATGTGTTCAATCGTCTCAAGGCATTCACATATGGCCCGATAAATCGTGAACCTCGGCACCATGAACTCCAAATCAAGGGTGTGAGGTCCACGAAGGATACAAGGAGAAAAGATACTCACGCCGACAGTGGCAATCAAGGCATCCTTCCAGTCGCCAGTCGCCAATGTCGATTTTGCCCACTCTCTCAAGAGTGGTGCGGGGGTCGTTGAATTGAGGCTTGTACGAAGCATCGTCACTCTAGCACGTCGGTCTGTATTCGAGGATACATCACTGTCGCTTTCGGAACCGGAGAGGCATTGGCGAGCGAACTCTGCGGAGGGGTTTTGAATGCACGGCAACCAGACTTGCGGAGCATACACTCACCAGAAACCCATTTGGTCATGGGTCCGCTCATATAGACCTCCCTGTCGAACGTACTTATCATGTTGAGAAGACATTCGCCTCCCTCCTTCCGGCGGCCTGCCCCATACAGAGCTTCACAAAGACGCTGTCGGATCGTGATGCCGAGACTATCGAACTTCCAGCCAGATATCTGTCAAAGATGATGACCATTGTCCACATGTTGAGATGGTCGGTAGGAAGCCTTACTGATGATATTAAAAAAAAGAGAGGAGACACCACGGATGGTCGCATTTGGGCTTGTGCACTCTTGAACGATTGCACCGCACCCTCATAGTCGCTGTTCTCCATACGGGAATTCCCGATTAAAAGATACATATACGCCTGCTGGAACTGTCAGTGGTGATAGTCACCGTGCAGCAGCGTGCTGTGTACTTGCCTGAACCACACAAGATAGTGGGTTGGCGCCCACCGTAGCGACGAGGCCATCGACGCGCGATATCGCATCGTCGTGCTCTCCGGCAATGAATAGGACAACAGCCTGAGCAAATAAGGAGGTGAGGAGAAACCAAGTTGTACCGCACACACTTTGATCAACAGAAGAAGATCCACGTGAATTGGATCACTGTGCCTGAACACAAAGTCATATACCCGACAGCCCTTTTTCTTTTCCCCCCTGACAATGAGTGCGATACTCTTTGCAATGTAGCCAATGACAGATGGTCGAATCTTGATCGACTTGAAATTATCAAGGGTGAAAACATGAGTGTGCGGAAGGGGAGAGTAAACGAAGACCTACCTCTTTGGCATCCTCGATCGCTAGGTCCCAATGTTGCAGGTGCACTCGTAGGAGCGCTCTGTTTGCGAGCGCGTGATGACTCGGATGCTTGGAACTGGTGATCGTTGCTGTCAACGATGCTTCCGTGGCTATGAGCTGGTCCTGCTTCCAGGAACCGAGTGCAGCGTCACTGATGTCAATGAATGGTAGCTAAGGGACAAACATATCAGTTTCCATGTCAATCAAAAATCGAGAGTAAAGTGCGTTAGCAGTACAGTTGTTCAGATACGCCATAATCCAACAGTACTTGATACTTACAGTGATGCGGGATATATTCCTGATGGTGATCTTCCCATCCACTCCTCCAATTGCGAGAAACCGGTCGTCTGGAGAGAATGCGAGTGAATTGATGTCTTGAGCATGTTGGATGAGACCTAGCTGTGTGTGTGTCGACGTGTCCCAAAACGAGACGACACGGTTGACAGAGTATGCAATGAATTCCCTATGTTGCGGTAGGGCAATGCACGAGAAGTCGTTGGCATCTAGAGCTGGCCATTCCAAGACTGCTGACCCGTTGGATGCCTTGACCTGCTTGATTTTACCTTCGGACACGACGAAGAGCTGGTCATTTGACCAAGCTAGACTAGTTTTGAACCACGGTATTACTTTTACTTTGATGTCCACGAGCAAGCGGCCATCGTTGCTGTCGTAGACCCGAATGGATTCAGCAGTGGCTGTTGCGATTCGATCACCTTGCGGCGAGTATTTCGCTGCTGTCACCCAACCCTCGTGGTGCAGTGGACCGAGCACTTGTCTGCGAGTTGCGACGTCCCAGACAGTGGCTGTGCGGTTGTTCGATGCCGCGACGAGTCGAGTCGAGTCGGGCGAGAAATCGACGTCATAGATGACAAAGAAATCATCCCTGTACGAGAAGACTTTCTCGTATGTCTTTGCGTCCCAGACAATCAACTCGCGCGCCCCCGCTGCGATCCATCTGCCATCCTTCGACACAGCGAGACAGCAGACGTCTCTCGCTTCCATTCTTGCCACTCGTTTGCCGTCTTCTACTCGCAACACTTGAACGCCCTCACCGCCGCTCACGAGACAGTTGCCATTCGCTGAGAATGTTACCGCCCTTGTCTCGCTACCGGCATTGATTTCGATGAGCGGGGAACGCTCTTGTCCAACGGTTAGCATCAACGCAGCTCCGTTCTGTCTGTACGCACTGGTCATTGTAGACGCCGTCATCAGCGACACAATGTCGGAGAACAGTGGATAGAGGTGACAAAGAAGCCGTGCTTTTTTCGCATCATATATACGTTGCCTTTCCCTGATATAGACCAGTGCGCACACGCTCTATCACCTCTTGTTTCGGCGCTCGCTCACGCTTGGATAACCCCTAGCCGTGTTTCAGATGAATCATTCCTTCGCGAAAGCATCGCGCACGAAAAATGTGCTAGAGGATACGATCAACCATCCGCGCGGTCGACAGGTATGACACGCCACATTGCATCGTAATACATGGTATACAGTATCTGCTCGACAAAGCTCAGGAAGAGTATGCATTTCTCATCCCGCGCAACAGGCACTCGCGTCACACGTCCACGTATCTGGACAGACCAGGTAGGTTCTGCAAACCTGTGGAACAATGACCAGTCAGTCTTATCCATGGAAGCCTCGAGAATCAGGCCGGCTTATGTTGCCGAGCGGATGCACGGGTTCGGTTGACGCAACATTGAACAACCCGACTTGACCTCTGTCCTTTGCACTGCCCTGTGGGTACCCCCCGCTCAGTTCACGCAACGTGACCTCTCCACCACGATCACCAGCATTGGTTACTCAAGGGATCCCCGAATGGTGCTTCCGGTTGAGAATTGGGGCAGAGTAACAAACATTCTCTGGAGACAGGATGCGCAGTTTTGCGAGGTCTATTGGCGACTTGCACAAGGGCTACCTGGGGTACATTAACCCGTAGACTCGCAAAAGATGATCGAATAGGATTCGCTCAAGGACGTCGTGAAGTCAGGATGTATGAAGAGTGCGCGCTATACCGCGGTCAAGGCTCAGAAGTACTGGGAGGATCGACGGGGAACGCTCCATGCGAATCCTTGCACTATCGATTCCTCTCAAGTGTCATAACCACCAACATTCGTCTGACTCCACCTGTGCCGAAAATCACAAAATATACACACTCGGACCACTCAGCATTCAGCACTCATTCTACATCCTATCCACATTCCGCACGTAGTTCGCCTCCACGATCATATCAATTTCCATCTCCTCATCCACTCTCTGGAATAGTCCCCGGGTTAATGCCCAGACTGAGAAGCCAGCGTAGGGCGAGTAGTGCTCCCAACTTGAATGCCACACAGTTTTCTTCTTTGCATGTCGTGCTGTGGATGCCTGGGGAGGGTCATGTCGTGTTCTCGGATCAGAATGTGTAGTAACCACTGCATATTGCTGTTTCCCGTGCCTTGGTCAATCCACCCCTCGTCATACGTGACGTGTTGGCAGCCCCCACTCCTTGCACTATATTACCGAGATAAAACCCTTCTCGACACACAACCACCACCACTACATATATCGCAATAGTTGTAGCTCTACAACATTGACCAAGGATATTGGATTCTACTCCACTCTTCGCTAATTGGTTACATAGGTTTGAAGCGTCTTCAGCGAAGGACTGCGACTCCGGGGAGTCGGGACCACGTGTCGCATAGTCTGGTGACCGGTTGCAAGCTTTGTGGCGCATTGCTCTTCCGATCCATGCTCGTAATAACTCGCCTTCTGCTCACGGGTCTCGCCGTCGTCGTCGAACACCAGATCATTTGACGATTGGCAAGATTAAAGTTTCAGCGAGTTCAAGACGCGGTCTCATTCATTTCTAATTTTCGGATCATCTTCCTATCGCCGCCTCCTTGATTATAGTGGTCCGGTTTGTACACCGTATCTATATCACCTGAACGATCCTCGTCGTCACGATGAGACGTGAGTTTTTGAAGACGCCCCGGCCCCCTCGTAAGCCCAAGCCACTGATTGCCTCAAGAGAAACCCTCTTCGCATCCTTGCTGCACACAAGACGGAACCGAGGTTGCAATTGCTTGAGATGCGATGGACATTGATATGACAGCAGTTGAGGATGTGTATGCGCTCCCGCGTGATTTGTGATCCAGACATTTGACCATCCCTTCCATCCATCACGGTGGGTTCGGGTACGGTATCGGCGGTCTCTGGTCACCACCTCATCAGCAAAAAAAAGGGAACAAGCCCAACCTCAGCACCTTGTCGAAAAGAGACTGCACTGTATCTCGATGGCCTTGTGGCCGTAAAAAAGTGTCGGAGTCTGGACTGCTTCGAGTAAGCTGGGGGGAAAAGAACAAGGGTTAGAACGTGCGGTCGTGGTTAGCGTAGGAAAGCATGTGTGAGGCAAGGACACAAAGCTGTTTTCGAGGTAGGGTCAGTATAGGAGGTCGAGGGATTCCAGAAGGATATACTGCACAAAACGTTCAACGTCAACCTTCCCACAGTACACAGTTCCAAGAACCCGAGGATTGATTAGAGCCTGAACATCACCGGGGTAATTTTTTTACGAGCAGGGTATATAAGGTTTTGTCATAACTGCAATAAGTGGAATGCGAGTGATTGACTTTATCAGGCAGTCTATAGCCCTAGAATGCTTTGCGCCTCATACCAATAGTAGCTAAATGGGAAGCAGGCGCAACCCCACACGAAATTTCATATTTGATCATGTTGTAATACTTACTGGGAAACTTGCACACAATGCTGCCTGGTGGCCAAATGAAAACAGAATTCTCTTGTCTGCATGTAGCATCAGCTTAGGGGTGGAGAAACTTGTGGTACATACATTTATGTTAGGGAGGATTAGGCAACCACCATTAGGCTATACCATGGGTATGGGATACCCATGTGGGTACCAGGTACAGGTACCATGTGGGTATGGGTACAGGTCAGTGTGCTGGATACCTGCATCTGTACCCACACCCGTGCAGTGGGTACAAACACATTTACTGTAAGGTGGTGAATCTACCTGACTACTCAGAATCACACAAGTGAAGTGAACCATTATGGGATTTGCAAGATGATGTGTAAAGTATCATAGAGGTAGAATGGGGCCGTCGTCAAGACAGCCCCTTGTTATAAGTATGCTACTATGATACATGTGATATATCAATCACATGTACCAAACTAATGTACTAGGCTACTTATGGGCCTATTGACCCCTAACACCCTCCCCATGTAGAGCCGTTATCGACTCGACAGTAAATAAGGGTGAATGAATGGGTATATATAAGTGAGCTAAGTAAATAATACAATTAGATCTTCATATGTAGGGTAGAAGATAAATGGAAACAGAAATAGTAAAAGAAAAAGATAAGGGGTGGTGCCCTGGCAATGTTCCACAAGACAAGAATAAAAAACAATATGGAGGTGTACCTCCACCTCACATCACCACTGGGCCATTGGGGAGCTCCCCATCCTCCTTGTGACTCAGCTGCCTGCCAGCACCATCCCTGTTGGTGTGGTTGGGGGCCAGGTCATACAAGACTGCAGCCTTCCCAAACTGCTCAAGGACGTTGATGGCTACCAGTGCCATTGAACTCATCATGATAGAAGGGACCTCCTCTAATGATATGCCCTGGAATCAGGCCTGGCCCTCATACCACTCCCTTGTATGATTGAGGAAGTTGTTGGGGCATGTGACTTGGAGGTCATCCCTCATTGGTGTGTAGATCTTGCGAGCAGATGGGTTGCTAAACCCTCCAGAGTCCTTGACCCAGATGATCATCTCCCAGGCGGCAGTACGAGCCCAGCAAACCGCATCATCGGCATCATGAACACTGACACCATTGGCAGCAAGGTAAGCTGCGATATTGGCCATGGTAGCCTGGTTGGTGAAACCACCTGCCCAGATCACTGCACCATCTTGTTGGGGGGTGACTTCTGCCCAATCGAGCAATGCTCGGTACTGCCCAGGTACCATGAGGAGTCATATGAGCCCTTGTACCCAAATTATTTGATCATGACTTGATTGAGGGATGGGAGCAAGATGCTCCATGATAAGGAACCCCTGTACTTGTCAACGAGTTGGGGGGTTAAGTTCTGAGTCCTCGTCATCATATCGGACATTGGGCCCTACGGCACCAGGGAACATCTTGCGGAGTCCTCCATGACTGTTGATAGGACAGATCAACTGACATCTTTCAATGTAGTCAATCCATCTGTCAACTGAGATGGTAGGTGCGGGGGCTCCGTGGGGAAGATTCATGGATTTTAAATTGAGGACAATTGGTCCTCGAGTTTGGGAGGTGTTACCCTCTGTTACAACTCGTCCTAGCCCCTATCCCTTTTTCGGCTTCACCCCTGTCTCACACCTGTGAGAACCGACCACACACCCGTATCCCGCCTCAAGTCCTCGACCCTCCTCGCCTAGGGAGGCCGTCACTGTTCCTAACGTGAACCCCTTGCTTGGTCTCTTGACTAGACTTCACTCGGACCCTTCGTCTTCCGTCCTCGCCTTACTCCGAGTTACCTCCTCCGTCCC
>QFEL01003840.1:1572-16102 GCA_003316195.1 Neoboletus brunneissimus
GCTCGACTGCGAAATGGTCGGCGTCGGCATCGAAGGCAACGAGTCCTCTCTAGCACGTGTCAGCATCGTCAACTATACAGGTGCCATCATCCTCGACGTCTTCGTACGACAGCGTGAAAAGGTCGTCGACTATCGGACTCAATGGAGTGGTGTCCGAGGCACTGATCTGGCTGGCTCAGGTACGGGCGTCGTAGCCAACACGAGTACACCAAGCGGGACTGACTGCACTGATATGGTCGTCCACAGCCAAGCCATTCAAAGAAGTCCAGCAAACGGTGGGAGACTTGATCAAAGACCGAATACTCGTTGGACACGCTATATACAACGATCTCAAGGTATGTGCATCCTGCATACACGATACATCTCTTACGACCTCGCTTGCATACAGGCACTCTTACTTTCCCATCCGTCTCCGCAGGTCCGTGATACCCAGTCGTTGGCACATAAATATCGTGTCGTCAAATCTCGTCGTCCTGCGTTGCGTGTCCTCGTGAAGCAAGAACTTGGAATCGTCATCCAGGGTGGCGAACACAATAGTGTAAGCCATTTATTTCCCCTGCATGGTGTTATCATATGTCTAACGTTGATCGAACGCAAAGGTGACGGATGCACGTGCTACGATGGCACTTTTCCGATTACACAAAAAGCAGTGGGGAGGTGGTTTCGGGCCACTCCGCACCCTTGCTCATACACAGTCGAAGAACGAGGTTGACGACCATCCTGCGGGTAGAGCCGTTGCACCTACCCCGTCGTTGCCGTCCTCGACCACCTCCCTTATCCGGGGGAGGAAACGAATACGCTCAGTTTCAGAATCGTCCGAGTTTGACGTTGATGATGTGAATGAGGTGGCCGGTGCATTGAACTCGTCATCATGGCCACGGGCACGTTCGCCGTTTCCGTCGAGTGCAATATGTACTCGGTCACCAACACAACATATACATACATTGCCTAATCGTTGCAAACAAGGAAGCAGGTCACAACCATCAGCAGGCTCGGTGCAACGAAAAGGGATTCCATCGGGAGTATCAACTGTTATCTGCAGGGCTGGCGGAAAAAAAGAGGTCCAGAGGAACAGCAAGCGAGGTGGGGATGGTGACGGAAAGGGGAGAGTCATTGGGAATAGCTCCAAAAGGAGAAAGGAGGCAAAGCGGTGGTGGAAATGCCTCGGAGGAGGTAAAAAGGGCAGCATCAAGTTGTGATAGCGTGCCTAGTGAGTTTCTCTAAATGCGCTCAATCCTGTGATAACCCCACAACCAGTGGCTCTTATTGCAGCACTTGCGTCTGCCAGGCTGCACCCCATGAGTCTCGTACACGATAGCGCGAGATTGGGCCTACACACGTCCACCAAGAAGCAACGTGTACGCAGAATGACGACGATACTGGACGTGATCAGTGAGATCGTAGATGTGATGGATACCAGGGAAGTAACCCGTGTTCGCCTGGCTGGATATCTCGAGGGGTACGCTCCAACTAGTCAACACAATCATTTCAACAGATGGTAGTGATGGATCGTGAATCGTTGGTGATCGTGCGGGAGTGGAGTTATTGAGCGTTGGGATCCATCGTGTTTGGGGACGTAAGTTGGACCGACGAACTGACCGAACTGGATGCACCGTCTCAAGGAGTGTTGATCTGTAAGGACGACGAGCAAGAGAGCACGCATATAAAGTCAATAATGAAGCAATCATACTGCCGTACTGCAAGACTGTCCCTGCAGGAGTAGCATTGATCACCATGTGGTGCGTCACCGTGACTTGTGTGAGGTCACAGTAGTGCCTAGCCACAAGCGAGGTAGGTGACGTTGCCCGCAGATGACAGGAATCCCAATCAAATGTAAGTCGACTCCGATCGTCGAATAAGTCAGAGCGGAATGATTTCCGGTGCTCGTACGTACTACAACTGTGGCCATAGGAATCCCTACATTGGAATCATCTGCTAACGGAATCCACTGTTCCATTCCACTACAAGCGAAGAAAATACATACAGATCTTGCACAATCGACCCCATGTCCATACAACTGATCTTCAGTCACTGCCAATATAGTCTGTTGGCACGTTCATTCTTCGTGAATTCTGCAATCTCATCACCAGAAGGGCGTGATTTAGCAACCAAAGACCAGCATTGACCAATGAATTCCCATTGGTGGTCAGTAATGGCATCTTCAGTGGGACGTCTGGGTGTGATCCCCTTTGAAACTGCATGGACGACCTCCATCTCATGAATATCGTAGTAAGGAACCTTCCCTGACAAGATCTGCTCACAAAGATCCCACAATTACTACAGCTGAGAGGATAAAAATTGAATGAGAACAAACCTGCAACATGATACATCCGAATGAGAATACATCACTCTGTTGTGTTGCAGTAGCCTTGCGCAGATTATTGTTATCATCTGGGAGGATGAGCAACTCGGGAGCTGTCCAGCGGATCGTTTCTCTGCCTTGAGATGATGTGGGAAACACGGATCCAAGTCCCAGATCACATAGCAGTGTTAACAGGCCAAAATCAGAGATGCATGCCCTTCCAGTCGCGTAAATGAGCACGTTCGACTAGCTCATGGGTTACTGCACCAGATAGTGAAAGAACGAGAACACTTACACCCGAAAGATCTCCATGGACAACCAATTGTGAATGCACTGTTAGCCACCATTTCATTAGCAAGGGCTGGCCCTGCTTCGTCTATAATCACGTACAATATTGTAGGCCAGCAGCAACATCATTAAGCTGGAAAATAAAGCTCCACATCAGGCTACCACTTGCGGCGAGCACATTCAAATATATCACTTACCAGAATCAGCTGATGTCGAGTTGTAAGGTTCGCACTGTGTTCTTCAAGATAAGACGTGAGAGTGCCATTCTCGACCCATGGACAAATCATGGCAGGACAATTCCCAAAGTTCATAGTTGTGCCAAATAATGGAAGAACATTGGGATGGTCCAGGCTGAGCCATATGGCGACCTCCCGACCAAATTGCTGGGGAGTTGTGTCATCAATGGGTAAAATTGGGTACGAGGATTCAAGATGTGCACCATCAATTCTTGGGACTGCTTGTCTTCGACAGCACATGTTTTGATGACTTTGATGGCGACCTGAGGAGTGTCAGCTGGGCCGGATGACCACAGGGAGATGATGTACATCAATTGACTGCCCGCGGACATGGAATGTGCCTTTGTATGTGTCAGCAAAACTTCCAGCTGCAGAGGGGTATTCTCCTTCTCGTGTCACGTAACCAGTGAGATCATTTGGGAATATGGATTGGCTTTCCTCCAAATGATCTGTGGGCAGCTCAAGCTGGATGGGATAAGACTTACATATTGCAAAGACCGCATGGAGTCGGCAATGGTTGTCCCTAGATGGGAAGTGAGAATGGAAAAGAGCTCGACAATGCAGCAGCACAGGCAGAGAGCCGATGATAACTCACGGTCTTGATGGGTGCGAGACAAGAGAGATGGTTGGTGAGAGAGCAGGACGAGCATGGAGGTGAAAATTGCTCACATCCTAGATGGGACGCAGAAAGGGAGAGACGATGAGTGAGGTAGCAACATGAACATGGAACTGAAGAGGACTCACAGCCTAGATGGGACCCAAGGTGGGAGAGATGGGGAGAGACAGCAGCACGGGCAGGGAGTTGAAGAAACAGTGTATGAGATAGAAACATGAGCAAGGAGCTGGCTATCACCCACAAACTGAATTGGACATGGGGAGGGATAAACAATTTGAAAGGGCAGGGGTAGCAGGAAGACAATGTCCGCTCACATCCTGAGAATGCGAGAAAGGGAATGTCGGTGAGATAGCAGCACGGGAAGTAGCCAATAACCACTCACAACCTAGATGAGACACGAGAAGGCAAAGGCAGGTTGTGAGACAGTAGGGCGGGAGGGAGCAGTCGGTTACTCACAAGCTGGATGGGATGGGAGAAGGAAGAGGCAGTCTGTGAGACAGTAACACATGCAGGGAGCCAACAGTGACTCACTTTCTGGATGGGACACGAGAAGGAAGAGATACTCGGTCAGATAGAAGGACAAGCATGGAGCCGACTATTACTCACAGCCTGGATGAGCCACAAGAAGGAAAAGATGGTTGGTGAGACAGTAGCATGAAGGAGGAGTAGATGATAACTCACATCCTGTATGGGACACGAGAAGGAAGCCAGTGTGTGTGAGAGAGAGCAGCATGAAGTGGGACCCAGCTATCACTCACGAGCTGTGGGGATACAAGGATGGAGACAGTTGGTGAGACAGAAAAATGGAAGGGAGTCGATGATTACTCACTCGCTGGATCGAAAGAAAGGGACAGAGTGTGAGACAGCTGCACGAACCTGAAGCCGATCGCACTCACAGCCTGGGTGAGTGGCGGGAAGTGACAAATGATCAATGGGACAGCAGCACAAGCATGGAGCCCAGGATGACTCACTCGCTGTATGGGAGGCAAGAATGGAGAAACAGTATGTGAGACAACAGCACGGGCAGGGAACTGACGATGACTCACTCGCTGGTGGACATATGAGGGGAAAGAGATATTCAGTCAGAAACCAGCATGAGCATGGAGGTGACGATTGCTCACCTGCTGGATGAGGTGCGAGAAGGGAGAGAGCCTCTGTGAGACAGTAGCACGATCAAGAAGCCGATGATGGCTTACTTGCTAGATGGGACATGGGAAAGGGAGAAGTGGTTTGTAGAGCAGCGGCACAAGCAACGAACCAACAATCACTCACGATCTACATGTGAAGCAAGAAGGGTGGGGTGGTCTATGAGACAGAAATGCAAGCACGCCTGAGGAGTCAATAATGACTCACCAGCTAAATTGAATGCAAGAAAGGAAATGGTTAGGAGACAGCAACATGAGCAGGGAGCTAACAACCACTTACACGCTGAATGAGATGTGAGAAGGGAGATGATCGGCCAGACAGCACCACAATTGGTGGGCGACGATGACTCACCATCTGTATGAGCCACGACAGGAGAAAGACAGTCTGAGACAGCGGCACAAGGGGGGAGCCAACAAGCACGTACGAGCTGCATCGGACGATAGGACAGAGACACAGTGAGTGATATGGCAACACGAACAGGAGGCTGAAGATTACCCACCGGCTACATGGGACAGGAAGTGGGTGAGATGGTCTGTGAGACAGTAACACGAGCAGGGAGTTCACAACTACTCACGCCCTGGATGAAACACGAAAGACAGTGAGTGAGATAGTAGCATGGACAGGCATCTAACGATCACTTACAAACTAGATTGGAAATGAGAAGCGAGGAATGGTCAGTGTGGTAGCAAGAACAACAAGCAGCCAACGATGACTCACATCCTGGAAGAGAGGCAAGAAAAGGATGGTCGGTGAGATAGCAACAAAAGCAGGGAACTGACAACGACTCACAGGCTGGATGGGATACAAGGCACAAGAGAGGGTCAGTCAGACAGTAGCATGGGCGGGCAGCGAACAATGATTCACAGGCTAGATGGGACACAAGGCGTGAGACGCAGTTGATCAGACAGCAGTATGAGCAAGGAGCCACAAGCACTCGCTTCCTGATTAGATGTGAGAGGAGAGAGAGGGTCGGTGAGATAGCAGCCTGAACAGGGAGCCAACAGTCACTCACTTCCTGGATGGGACATGAGATGAGAGATGATTGATGAGATAGTACCCCAAGCAAGGAGCTAACAAACACTCACAGGCTGGATGGCACGGGACGAAAGAGACGGTCTGTGAGAAAACAGCCCAAGCAGGGAGCCAACAATCACTCACACTTTGGGTGGGGCACGAGATGAGAGACGACTGGTGAGATAGCAGCTAGCCCAAGCAGGGAGTCAACAATCACTCACAGGCTGGATGGGACATGAGAAGGGAAAGATGGTTGGTGAGATAATGGCCCAAGTAGGGAACCAACAGTCACTCACACTCTGGATGGGCCACACGAAAGGAAAGATGGTTGATTAGGGAAAGTCCAGGCAGGGAACCAAAAATCACTCACATACTGAATGGGACACAAGACGAGAGATGGTCAGTCAGACAATAGCCCAAGCAGGGAGACAGCAATCACTCACCTCCTGGACGGGACACAAGACAAGAGATGATTGGTGAGATAGTACCGCAAGCAGGGAGCCAACAATCACTCACAGGCTGGATGGGACACGAGAAGGGAAAGGCGGTTGGTGAGATAACAGGACAAGCAGGGAGCCAATGATCACTCACGGGCTAGATGGGACATGAGCAGGAAAAGATGGTCGGTGAGATAGGAGCCCGAATAGGGAGTTAATAATTGCTCACAATCTGGATGGGTCGCAGGATGAGAGAGAGGGTCAGTGAGATAACAGTCTGAGGGAGTCAACAATCACTCACTTCCTGGATGGGACATGAGAGCCGGTGAGATAGCCGCATGAACAGAGAGCTAGTAATCACTCACAATCTGGATGAGACACGAGATGAGAGAGATATTCGGTGAGATAACAGCCCAAGCAGAAAGCCAACAAACACTTACAAGCTGGATACATCACAAGACGAGAGAGATGGTCGGTGAGATAGCAGCCCAAGCAGGGAGCCACCAATCACTCACAACCTAGACGTGTCACGAGATAAGAGAGACATCAGTGAGATAACAACCCAAGCAGTGAGCTCACAGGCTGGATGGGATGCGAAAAGGGAAAAACAGTTGGTGAGATAATGGCCCAAGTAGGGAACCAACAGTCACTCACACTCTAGGTGGGACACAAGACGAGATGGTCAGTCAGACAACAGCCCAAGCAGGGAGCCAGCAACCACTCGCCTCCTGGATGGGACGCGAGACGGGGGATGATTGATGAGATAGTGGGCCAAGCAGAGCCAACAATCACTCACCTCCTGGAAGGGACACAAGACAAGAGACGATCGGTGAGATAGTACTGCAAGCAGGGAGCCAATAACCACTCACTTCCTGAATGGGACATGAACAGGGAAAGGCGGTTGGTGAGATAGCAGCCCGAGCAGGAGGCTGATAATCACTCACAGGCTGGATTGAACGCGAAAAGGGAAAGACGGTTGGTGAGATAACAGCCCAAGCAGGGAACCAATAATCGCTCACAGTCTGGATGGGACATGACGCGAGAGACAGTCGGTGAGATAACCACAGACACAGGGAGCCAATAATCACTCACAATCTGGATGAGACACAGGAAGGAAAAGATGATTGGTGAGATAACAGCCCAAGCGGGGAGCCAATAACCACTCACAAGCTAGATGCGACATGAGACGAGTGAGACAATCGGTAAGACAACAGCCCAAGCAGGGAGCCAACAATCACTCACAGGCTGGATGGGACACAAGAAGGAAAAGATGGTCAGCGAGATAATAACTGGAGCCAACAATTACTCACAGGCTTTATGGGACATGAGACGAGAGAGACAGTTGGTGAGATAATAGCCCGAACAAGGAGCCAACAATCACTCACAATCTGAACGACACGAGACGAGAGATGCATTCGGTAAGATAACAGCCCAAGGAGGGAGCCAATAACCACCCACTTCCTGGATGGGACACGAGACGAGAGACAGTCGGTGAGACAACCGCACGAACAGAGAGCTAATAATCACCCACAAGCTGGATAGGACATGAGATGAGAGAGACATCAGTGAGATAACAACCCAAGCAGTGAGCTCACACGCTGCATGGGACACGAGAAGGGAAAAACGGTTGGTGAAATAACAGCTCAAGTGGGGAGCCAATAATCACTCACAGGCTAGATGGGACACGAGACGAGACAGTCGGTGAAATAGCAGCCTAAGCAGGGAGCCAACAATCACTCACAAGCTGCATGGGATACGAGATGAGAGACGGTCGGTGAGATAGCCGTGCAATCAGGAGCCAACAACTTTTACTCACACGCTGGATGAGCCGCGAGACAACATCAGCAATATGTCGCCCCTACTGTGATGCCTGCACAGATGTCGGACCAACTGTCAGGTCTGCTATCACTGTCAGAAAGTCTTTACAGTCCCTACGGACCACCACAGTTCCCTCAGCACATTAAAATACTTGAATGGATCAGCAGACGGTATATAAATGATGATCTATGTACTTATTGACATAGTAGGCATTAAATGCATTGAGAGAATCCGAAAAATGAAAACCCACAGGTAAAAATTCCTTGCCATACACTCCGATCAGATGTACTCCTCATAGTATAGTTTTGACAGAAATGACCGCTCGAACTCGTCGTCTGGCTGCATCCACCTCTGGCACTACAATCCACATTCCTGTCAAATGATCGGGCTCGTCACTGATTGGTAGGAACCATTCAACTAGGGCACATGAGTAAGAATGTCCTTCCTGCCTGAACGAAAAGAAAAGTAAGATATGAGCGACAAGCAGACCATGGAGTGGATCATTCTCTGAGTTGCCTCCATCTACCAAAACACAATCATACTGTGCAGCACCACCCTGCCACTGTGGTGTACAACGTATAATATCCCGGTGCATTCCGCCTTGTCTGGAATGATCACTGGGTGCATGGTATGTTGCTGATGCAGACATGAACACCTTGATATCGCTGTTGAGCGATGGACAATATTGTAGGTTAATCCGGTCCCCAGGCACCTCTGCCTCAGGGTTTAGTTGATCGTACAGGAAGCGTCGAACACATTCAATGAGTTCTGGAAACCCATAATGTGCAGCTACGTGCTCACACGCTCGCGGTGTATTTTGTACTAAAAAGCATCTCGGATAGTTAGCACATATCAAATAGACACACTGTAACATGTACTACTTGCCAGGTTTTCTTGCGAGTCAAACTTCATAGACGGATTTGTCCCCCTCGACGGCCTGAGGTTCATCTTCCACATCTCCATTTTGGGTTTCTACAGTGATGTCAAGCGCTCTCCCTTGCAGATCTGATAGCCCATCCAGCATCCCCCTTTGTGTGAATACCAAACGCGCTGCAGCCAGTTTGTCCAGACGTTGGTTTGTGACCAACATTTGCCCGAGCGCCTCATATCGATTGGAACGGCGCCATGGTTCTTTCACTGCCTTGATGTGCCGGGATTCTGTGATCGAGGAACAAAGCCCGTTTGGTACTCCAAACATTTCGATTAGTGTGCGATAATGGACCATGGCATGTTGACAAGGTAGTGAGAAATGGTCTCGAACACCAACCTCCTTGAAAATCTCCCGTTCGAGATGGAACCACTGTACTGCATTATCAATGGCATCAAGGTCGGTTTCGTTGATGACGGACTTTCGCACAATGTAACAGAAGTCAAGGAAGGCAGCGATAGCACAAACCTCCTTGTCTGGGACCAGGCCTGTAATTGCGGGCAAATAAACCTAACATAGAAGTCGAGAACTTAGTATTGTAGAGATCAGTTAAGGGAAGGTCCGCATCCGCTCACCTTCATCAACGCTTTTGAATCGTCCCCTGTCCACTGCTTAAATCCTTGACCTTCTGGGAATCGGCACAGTCCAGGAAACGGAGGCACGGCAGCAATCCTGTTGATGAAAGCAAGGTTCACTCCGTCAAGCTATGTTGTGTTATCAAATGATAATGCACCTGCGGTCAATCTCGGCTATGATCTCAGCAGCTTGCTGTTTTGGATAGGCGTGCTCTAGATATTCATTGACCCAGCTGACGAGATGGTCTTTGAAGGTCCCTTTAATTAGTTGATGGAGAAGATCGGGTGCGATCAATTCGTGGATGTCCACACGAGGAAAATGCACTGTAAAAGGCTGAAACCAGTCTGATCGTTAATATGTATAATTGGATAAAAGTACCTAATCAGACTTACCTCGACATCACCTATAATACCATAGTCAACCCATAATGCCCGTACATCCATTGTTGCTCACAGTTGCGCTGTGTGTATGTGTGCCCGTGGTCCACTATCTCGATCAAGGTCACTATTCTGGGCCATACAACTAGCCACTGTCAGTCAACGTATCACTTGAAAAGTGAGCAACATAACCTACCACGCGCACCAACCCTGTACGATACATGCGAGCATCGCCTGTTCTGGGTAATCAGCAATGTAGGGCCCAAGGCCATATATGATACGGCGGAAGTGGCCATCGGCGCATCATGTCACCCGTGGCTTTATCATAGCTGGTTTGAGTGGTTCAAGAATGGCAGCGAGTGATGAGTGGAATAACTGTCGGTGGAAATGGTGGAAGTTGGGGTTGTCCTTGTGAGCCGAGTCGGCTATCCAACCATGATACATTAGTGCAGGCATGGGATATTGTTAAATCGTGATTACTTACTTTTCGGAATGGACAGGAAAGCCAAAATTGCCACCGCACCGCTGTGGGCACGACGGATGTTGTTGTGAACATTACCCAGAGATATGTACAGTGGATAATATTCAGTGTTGCCTGTGCCAACACTGACAGTCGTCTTGTCACTGCCTAGTACTACAGGCGCAAAGGTAGCACCATGGGTATCCGGATCCTGGGCGATAAGTTCCTAGATGGAATAAAGTCAAGGGTGCCTGCAAAGCCATGTAAACATGGAAGCTTACCAACTGGTCCCATGCCCACTGACCTGACATGAGGTCGCAGACCTCCCGTTGGCCATTTTCATCTATCACTACCTGTGATGGAAGATCAATAATATGACAACAAGTTCATCAAGTCACACTTACCTTCGCAGCATAGTTGATTTCCCCTGCAAATTCCAGATTCTGGAACTGATGTTCAAGCATTCTGAGTGGATCGCGGTACCATACATCATAGTCGGCCAGCATCCATGATGGAGGGTCCTCAGGCAATTGTCCTGAATACTTCACCGAAAAGGACTGCCATGGGCAGTCCCCGTACGGGATAGCATCAATGGACTTGTATAATGCATCGTGGGACCGAAACGGCGGCTCATCACCATCATACATCACGGACAAAATGTCCATAAGTGTGTCTATCTTCCCTGCAGACATCTGTACCTTTTGATACAGAAACTCGGCTAGCTCGAACTGAGCACGGTTAGCATATGGGGTCCAGTCGCCTTGGGCACAGTGGTCCAAGGGAAATGGTGGCACAGTTGGAGAAACACTGTGGCCAAAGGGATCGCAAGGTGTCCCTGTTGAACTTGGCAGGTCAGAGAAATAACATGACACCGTTCGTAAATACATACCGTCGAGTACAGGATGGAACCGAACATGCCGACGGGGTAGATCGGTGTTGGTCACAGGGTTGTCGAGACTTGGCTCACCTGGGTCACCAGCCAAAGAGCCTTCACCGACAGGGTAGATCGGTGTCGGTCACAGGGTTGTCGAGACTTGGCTCACCTGGGTCACCAGCCAAAGAGCCTTCACCATCCATCAGGTGGTCAGTATGTTGCTGAAGTAACTGCGCATGTCGATGGCCTTGCTGTCAATGTAATCTAGTGTGGCATTTCAGACCTCCCTGGGTCCTACAGCGTTTGTTGCAGTCTGAAAAGCTACAAACGAAGGATTTCAGACGATAGGGATACACAGGAAAACGTCCAGCTGGGGACATGAGTGTAGAGCAAAGAGCGGCTCCCAGTCATTCTGGGTACCACGCGGATCTGTGCCTGGGTCACTAATAGCGATGGTGGTGATAATGGGTGGTCAGGCACGTCTACATTCTATGCAGGAAAAAAAAACGGCACATGAGTGCAAAAAATGGAGTGCACAGGTATCTCTTCGGGTAGTTCTGGGTACTGCATGGATCTGCTCACATATACGGCAGCTGCATGGGCGAAATGCATTCTACTGGAAAAAAAAAAGGCAGTGATCAGTACGCGTACTTTAAAAAAAAACTGACCGGGTGGTGTGACAACGCTGCCTTGCCCTCTACCTTACCATGTCACCGCAGATCAACACCCGCGCAGCAAACAAAACCCGACACCCAGGAGTGCCCGATCTGCCAGCTCCTCGACGCAGTGGTAAAGTTGTCCAAGAGGAGCGTACTGCTCTGGTTGCTGCAGCAGCGGCAGCCAGAAAAGAGCGCCGAGAAAATATTCGCCTGACCGCTGATATAGAAGATCAGTTACAATCGCAGTCAAAGACCCAACGTACCAACTTCCAGAATCCAAGGTCAGGAGTGGTGAAGACGTCGCAGCCACTCCCAAAGCATGTTCCAGCTCAGGCCAAGGGTGACAGCTCGGCCCAAGAAACGAAGACTGAAAAGGGTATAAGTATTCTGATACTTGAGGTATATACAAGAGCACTTACCTTTTGCCATTTGCAAGGTTCAGACACTGAGCACGAGTCAACTGACAGTGGGGATGGCTACTGCGTTGACCCTACCAGCAATGCAGTGATGAGTGGAAGCGAGGATGAAGCGTCCATGACTAAGCCAAAGAGACCAGCTAAAGTCACAAGGCAACTCATTGAGGCAGCCCGGAGCCAGCCGCAGACTGGATCTGTTGACAAATCCACGGCCACCAACCTTCCACCGGGCAAGCGCAAGCTTGAGCGCGAGGGAGCGTAAGTCATTCACATAGCTTAAGCATCAGAACTGATCAATCTATCTAGGGTATATTTTGCTCCGAGCGCGCCAAAGAAAGTCAAGGTCCAACACCCGAGCGGCCTCTCACACAAATACCAGCGTGCTCACAAGGAAGGCAAGCCAGCCAATAGCCAGCAAGAACGTCTCACAGGAACTGAGACGCGTGAGCACAAGAGTCACGGAGGTGATCACGGTGTGTCATTTAGATTTGGGGGACTCACAGACGAGCAAGAGAAGACAGCGCAGCCAGCAAGCACGCAGCATACAGCGGTCAGGCCAAAAACTACTATACAGCGCATCTAGAACAATACTAACCAGCTTTCTTAGGGTCCCACCGCCATTACGAAGATTGTTGCGAACGCTCCTCAGGAGCGTTTACGCCACAGTGGGCCTATCTCAATTGCTACCGCTACCAAGATTCGCCCCAGTCATCAAGACTTGCCGGAAGGTTCAGCAACTCAGTTCACGAAGGTTTTGATTCCCTTAATCTGTCTTTACTGCGGCACGCTGGAGAACCCATGGATGCTGCCTGACCGCTTCGTGGATAAGTTGCAAGAACTGTGGGACCATGTCATGCTGGATTGGCCCCATTGGTTCGACGAGGATGACAACATCTATCGTTTGGTGAGCTTTCTAATCAGTCATTTTGATTTACATTGCTAACACTAGTACATGACCGCTTGATGGTCAAATCGTTGGCCGCCATGTGCAATATTCAGTGCATGCAGAAGATTTACGAGTGGCGTGCACATATAGGCAAAGCTGGTATTGACGCGATTGAGGACAAATGGAATTCAGACCGGAAATATGAAGACGTTAAGGAACGCAAGGCATATGTCGAGTTCGCACTCGGTCCCAGCCTTCCCTTTATGTATGGCAAAGTGGAATTCATTGGAGCGAATCACTACAAGGTAAGTTGCTCAGATAACCTCCCTCGGATGAATGACAGGCAAAATCAAATTAGGCATCAAAATCTTTTCTGTCGCAGCTTGTGATGCAGGCCTTTGCTTCCCATCTCCAGGATGTAGCTGCAGTGGACAACGATGCTTACTACAAGTTTATAGACAATGCAATGCCAAGGGGCGCGCTGGTCTTAGCAGTCACTTCGGTACGTCATGCTAACTCTATTAAAGCTGATCATCTGAGTAAAATCTTTATGATGTTGGTTGTCACAGGTTGAACATGCATTAACAATGTATTCGACTGGGATCAAAGAGATGCCAGGCAAAAGATCGGAGGCAAGTTTCTCAGATATTGCTTGGGGAACGAAGACGGTCTGGTATACGCGATCTATCTCAAGAATTGGTGAGGGGAAATATGCCCAAATTATTGATGGGGCACGGGGTTACTGCAACGCTGCAGTACGGTCCAGGCAAGCTCAGGTCTCACAGGCTGTAACCGCTGCAGATGAGACGGGTGTGATGGATGACCGTGCATTGATTGCGGTATCCTCTGATGTAGAGGCCGAGTCGGACAGTGAAGGTAAATCATCTTATATTCATTTGAGCTCATATCTAACTTGACATGCTTTTTAATAGCGCCGGGATACAAAAGCGCATAAATCAGTACAGATCAAGTTATAGATGTCTTCAAGCCCAACTCAATCTTCTACTCCGAGTCTTAGTCTACATCCCACCTTGTTATACCTTTCTTTCGACTAGCTCATATGAATCTCCAGTTTCGTTTGTCTACTGTGTGGTCTGTGATGGACCCATGTGAACTGTGAATGAACTATGTACAGATGGTGAGAGCTGTACACATAAGTGACATGACTGTCCACAGTTGTGCTCCTGTGAGGACTTATGATCTGTGCGGTCTGCACACAGATCTTGCAGACATCACAGTAGGGGCGACAAATTGCTGATGGAGCGAGACAGTCAGTGAGATAAGGCAAACTAGTCAATAATCACTCACCGGCTAAATGGGACACAAGATGAGAAAGACGGTCAGAGAGCAGCACAAAGGATGACTACAGCTCACCATCCCGGACAGCTTGCTTCGTCCGTCAACTGGTGACAAAATACTGCTCACTCTGGAAGGTATTCCGGTTCTCCGAGCCTCTGGAGAACTCACATAGATACTTCACTTACTCCGAAGTTCAGG
>QFEL01003868.1:0-10813 GCA_003316195.1 Neoboletus brunneissimus
GTCGTGCGGACATGCAGTCCCGCTGTACGACTCCGTCACGCATCGCACACAACTCCTCTGGGCCTGCGACAAGGTTGAAAATGTGGACAGGGTGCTTTCCGCTTCTCGCGACCGACAACATGCAGAACAAGAGCAGGAGCTTCTATGCGCCACAGAAAATGGTGGTGACAACGAGTTGACAAGACCGCAACTGGTTTGAATCGGAGTTTGTGTTGGGAAAAGTCACTGTTTTGCGATCACTAGACATGCGGGAAGTTTGACTAGCTAGCTTCCCGTAGTGCCCGCTAAGACAAAAGCTGGGGGAACACGCTCACCTCCTACCTCGAGCCGAAGCATTTATGATTGTTGCAGTTTCCAGTGGCAAGTCATGCCAATTGCCCCAATAGAGTCGACCGCCATTTTAGTAGTGGACACGCCCTAAGTCACAATTGACATTATCCAAACGATATGAGCCAACCTGCAGAGCTCCGACAAAGCTTGTACGATATAGCTGTCATATGTGATAATTTTCAGCTCGTGTTCCACACCTCATACGTTCTGAGTGAGACAGGACGAGACTTGCGATAGCCACGTCAAGTTGCAGCTCGACCCCCACGGACTTGAATATAGTCACGCTATCTGGCATTCTGGGGTCCTGAAGTAAATCTACTGCTACAAATTTTCCATCCTCGCCCTTCCCTAGCAGCTCACCGAGCTCGATCAAACTTCCGTTCGGATCTGTCGTCTTACCTGCAGCGGTGAGCTCTCCGGCTTCAATGGTGCAGGCATCTCGAGAGTCTACCGCGACTTTCCATGCTCGATGAATGAGTTCTGAATCGACCTCGTGCATTGTGACTATGGAACTTTACATATCTCAGGCCTCAGCACTCAGCTACGGCCCTACATAGTACTCTGAGTCATTAATTAAGAATTATCTACTGAAATTGCCGTTGGATTTTGTTACATCGACATCGCTAAATTTCCTGATCTTTCAACCAGTGAATCTATCCATGGCATCAAGGCTTAAGGTGAATCATCCTCCGTGCTCAACTCGACTGATGTCTCGACCTTTGCGAGGAATCCTTGCATTTGCCCTCTGGATTTCATTATGTCTTCGGGCATGCGGGTAACGACAGCAGGTCTGCGTCTTCCTTGTATTCAGCCATCTAATGGTAATAAATCTAGATGTCGCTCGTCTTGTTGAAGGAGTTTTTTTACTCCAAGGGCACGTCACGAAACGCATGGTTGGGTTACCCCAGCTAGATACAAAAACTCATTATCGAGGAATAAGGGTTCATTGGTATTAGTACAAACTTCGGATAAGATGGATGTGATCAAGGAAGCTCTAATTATACCTGAGTTTGGATAAACCGTTCCAAAAACACCACCATCACATCCTACCGCAAATATTGCTCACTTGAGGCGTTCCAGCCAGGAAGCCAGGTTGTCTATCGAGAAAGCATCGTACACGTGTCAAACAGGAAAAGCCACAGGCGATGAACTGTGGTTTGTGGAGTCATTGTCGTCACTTGCCGCAGTCTCTCTTCGAGTCCAGCGTTTTAGCATTGCCTAGGTATCGTCGATATCAACACACACCAGATCATCGCGGAGATGAACAGGCAGCGAGGAAAGGAGGGTTCTGTATGGACTTGTCAGTGTGCCAATCACGAACGCAAACACCACCACCACATTCCGTACGTTGAAATGCATGGCTAGTCAATTTCGTGGTGGCCCTCCCGTACTGTTGTAGGACCGATACAAGATGATGTAGATGGTAGGGAGACGGGTTTAGCTTTCCTACTTGTGATTGCAATATTGCGATTCGGGGCCTCGATATCCGTGGTCCATAATACTCTGTAGTGCGAGTATATATGTGCGAAGTTCGAGCTGGGCTAGTTGTCCGATCAGCAATGGGGTTACGTCATCGAAAGCAATCGAGAGACGAGGGAGTGGTGTCACTTCCCGGGGATCAACGCGAATAATCCCCGCGGGAGAGGTTCTGTTTGCCCAACCCATACATTTTTCGGAATTCAGTGGCAGGCTGAAAAGTGGAGATGTAACGATGAACAGGAATAGAACTCACGAGCATAGGAAGCAGAGGAAGAAACTCAAGGACTCCTCCCTTCCATCAGGCATCAAATTTCATAACGCGGCTCATGGCATGATGGCTACATTAGAAGCGTAACCAGATGCTTGCAACCGCACCGTGAAGCCGGATGCAGTTGGCGATAAATCAATTGACTTCCAAGCTGAGTAACTATGACTTACATAAACACTTCTTCAACTTGTAGTATCCTTGGAGAATCACTTACAATACAACTTGACCCACTTGAAATCACGCCTGTCTGTCGAATACAGCGTCAGCCAAGGTAATTGGATGGTGCACAAGTTATAATGTCTTTGCCGTCAACTCAAGCCAAATGACATAGTAAGTTCAAGCGCTCCAATTCAAACAAGTTAAAGTCAGACACGTTCTCCAAATAGTCTCATACCAACCAACTTAGGTCGCTGTCAGCTGGGTCGGTATACGCTAAATATTGGCATAGGGTGGCAAACACGAGTCCGCCAAGCCCCACCGGCTCCCGAGGAAAGAATGCGCAGTCCATCAATGAACGTCTCTGCGAATTCATGTTTCGGATTCGCATCTCAGACGTCCGAAACTCCGAGTCCATTTCCCCACTCACGAGTTTGTTGTGACGCATTTCTTCCTGCCATGGGCAATGATCTGGCCTCCCAGACTGTCGTCTTGGAGCTTGCGAAATAGTACGTTTGGATGTTCAAATCTTCGAATGTGGGAGATTCTCATTACAAAGAGAATGTAACGCAAACCTAACGCCGTGTGCCAGGACCGCGCTCAAGCAGAAAATAGCTCTTGCTCGTAGTTCGGCACGCGAGTAGCCTCGTTCGCCGTCCTTTTACGCATTCTTATTGGCTGGCTACTTGGTTCTGGTAGACTGGCAGTCATCCTTCCTGCCATCTGGGTAATGTCTGTCGCGGTCGGCAACTTTCCAAACTCTAATGTCTGACTTCCTAAACTCCTTGGGGCACTTCTGCAGCCCTCGTTACTCATGCATGGCTGTCACCGCACCTAACACGTGAGGGGCATCCAAGAACTATTGTCCTGCCATCCCTATAAAAAGGGGTAATCGATGGAACTGGCCAAGTGAAAGCAAATATTTCCCCTCAAGCAGGTGCACTTGCTTGACTGCAGCATGATCTTGCCAACTGCTCCAGCCCCACCTGCTAAAACAATGATCGATGAACCGCAAAGGCGGCTTTCGTTGACACGCAAATTGGTTCTTTTGTTGATATTTTGTTTCGCACAATTCCTGGACGCTTTCAATAATTCATCACTTTTTCCCGCTATACCTGCTCTCGAGAGTTCCATGGGAATTACAGAGAGTCAGTCTCCCTGGATCATCAGTGGGTTCCAACTCACATTTGCTTCATTTCTCCTTATTGTATGTCTCATTACCCTCTTACTCGCGACGCGATCTGACTCATGCTCGAAGAGCGGAAGAATAAGCGATGTTTATAATCCAAGTGAGTGCAGTCCCAATCTTTCTCCAGACAACTTACTCAACAGCCGTTAGAAAATGCCTTCATCGCAGGCGTGTCTTTTCTAGGAATTATTTCTATTTGTGCCGGCTTCGTGAATAACAAAGTCGCGATCATTGTATTAAGAGCATTCATGGGCATTTGTAAGTAAGAAGCTATAGGGCATCGGGTGTAGTAACATACGTCACAGCATCTGCGATGACAATACCTTCCGCCCTCACACTCCTGGTGCATGTTTTCCCGGAACCTCTTGAACAAGCTCGCGCGATCGGTATATTTGGAGGCTGTGGTGCAATTGGAAATGGTCAGTGTTGGCGTTGTTCTCAACCTCGCAAACAATATCGTGACACACGCAGTGCTCGGGCTGTTCATCGGAGCGGTCCTCGTCCAATACGCCTCGTACCACTGGGTCTTCTGGTTTGTTGCAATTGTCGCCATTCCAATTGCACTGGGGTGTCTGTTCATAATCCCCTCGGAAGTCGCGAAGTCCAAATATGAGCTTGACACACGCAGTGAGAAATGGAAGAGCCTTGATCTGATCGGAATATCGATTTTGACTGGTATGCCTCATTCTCACAAATTACTAGTTGGTACGGTGCTAATACTGCAACCGTCAGTTGCACTAATTCTATTCATTTATGCGGTGACGTCTGGATCAGCGGTTGGCTGGGCCACCGCGGAGGTCCTCACACCGCTGATTGCTTCGATATTTCTCATTGTTGGGTTCTTCTATTGGGAAACTCTAATACCGAGTGACAAGGCCGCAATGTATGTGATCCCTTCTCTTATTCGTGTCCGTGAGTTCACTGTTGCCATGCCTAGACCCCCTCGTACATGGTTCTACAGCAACTTCTCTGTCCTCTTTGGTTCAGCGCTATTTCCATTCTTCTGGTGGTTCGCCGTCTTCACTGTTTTCACGACTTTGTGGCAGAGTGTTTTTCACTGGACGATCATCTCAACTGCAGTCCATATGTAAGCATGCGCTTTGAAGGTACAAATCATCTTTTTGACATTTCCTTAGGTTCCCGATCGGTGTGGCTGCCTTGATAATGAGTTTCACAGGGTCGCTGTCTAGAGTCTTCAGCCCGAAATGGATCATTTCGACTGGTCTTTCCATGGTTGCCGTGGCCACCGTTCTAGTCGCTGTGGGTGGTAGTCGGCCAGAGGACTACTGGCCCTACGTATTTCCTGCTTTCTCTCTCGGTAGTGCTGGGGCAATGTTAGCATATACCCACACAAAGTAAGTAGGATGTACTCCTATTCTCTACGTCATACCTGATGATTACGGTTTCACAGCATCGCGATCTTCCAGGCGGCACCAGCATCCATGGCTGGTACGGTAGGCGCAATCTTCAATGGAGCCCTTCAATGTGGTTCCGCAATCGGGCTTGCGGCATTCGGTTCGATCGAAACGTCTGTGGAGGCTACCCATGGCGGCCCGCAAGAGTACCAAGGACGTGCAGCTGCATTCTGGTTTCTTCTAGGAATCGCGTTGATCGAAATCCTGTCCATGTCCTACTTTTACCAGAGGGGAACGGATCACGGGCCACAACCAACATTTGATGGAAATAATGAAAACAAGAACGATATAGCGAGAGCATCGGGGGAAAGGTCTAATGAAGTCAACGAAGTCAAGATCGATGCGCTGGCGATGAAGGAGGGTTTGAATGGCTTGCCAGCGTGAGATTTACTTGATCCTAGATTTTAGGTTCCTGTACGAGCTTTTTCTTTCTTCTTTTCTTTTCCTTCGTTTTGCATACCTGTGAGGGTTGTCATTCAGCAGCAAAGTTGGCTCGGGCACCATAGAAAGTTAGCATATAAAAACGTCATCGTCTTATATAGATGAATACATCTGTCCATTTAACTTGTTTCGATGCAAGACTCAGGATGTACTCTTTTACGAATCGACAAGGCTGCATCTTGTATGATGTAGGTGCACTGAATACAATCAGGGTCTTTAGCGCCTTGGAGACGAGGCAAATAGACTCTAGCGAAGAGAACCTGAGAACCTGCCATTGGTCGATCGCTTGACATCCCCACTTCGTCCATCGATAGAAGGGCCGGAATCAAATCATACCAGCAGAAATTTCAGCACGCCGGCGTTTGTCATCTGAGCTCACTGGTGCTTGTTTGCGTGGACGAATTGGATGTTGCGGCCCACACCCTACTACCCTCTGAATCATCATGTATCATGCATTATATCCCAGTTCCAGTCCTGCTGTTTATGTGCGTTAAAACATTATATATCGTCAGTTCGTGAGTTACACGTTATATACGTATATGTATCATTCGACGGAAAAAGAAAAGAAAAAGAAATAGTGGAAAGGATGGAAACAGTAGCGTCCTAGTGTGATGGTGGTCAAGACAAGAATGAAGAATAGCAATGCAGCGAGAGAAAAGGATTCAAAAGTAGAAAAAAGAAAAAGAAGTGTCACAGACAAAACAGGAAAAAGATGACAGAAAAAAATGTTGCGAGTAGCACACCGTCAAGAGATGCACTCTACAAATTTACCTTGGGATTGGGATTGGGAATCAATGAAATAAAATAAAATGCGAATATTGTCACTGTCAACCAAGAACGTGCGTGCGCAAATATCCCTATGGAAATGCCAACAACTCAGCTAGTGGACGCAGGCGACACTCCAACCGGCATCGTATCCAACAGCGCACGCAACTCCCGGATACACTCGTGACATCGCACGTGCACCTCTTTCGCGTTCTCCAGCAACGGCTTGATGTTCTCCGGTGTCATTGACAACTTGATCTCCGGAAGCGCATGCGGATCGTCGACCGGTTGCGGCGGCGCACTCCGTACGGACCCCGTTCGACTACTCCCCGGCATTTGCCCCCTCGAAGGCGGTCGATGTGGACTCGTTCGGGGTAGTGACACGCGGTTCTTGGCCTTGCCCTCCAACGGAACTGGTCGTTCCCCATCCTCCACCTCTTCCACGTTCGACAGACGCGTCGATCGCATCGGCCGGATGGATCGCGGAGACGCCTCCACCTCCAACCGCAATGCTTGCTTTGCGTCTTGGCCGTGGCGCGGCGTCACTGGTCGGTGTGTCGGTCCGGGAGCATGTCCTGGAGGATGCTCTGAAAGGTACGGCGATACCCATCCTTTGCGTCCTTTGATAGTCGCGGTACCTTCGATCCCCAGCGCACGCGCCGCAGTGCCCAAGTCGATCGCCGGATCTATCCGGTCCCAGTCCTCTTCTTCTCCCGTCACGTTACTCCCCCGACTAGCACTCCGAACATCGCTCCGGCTGTCTTGCGACGATTCCCCTGCGGAAGAGGACGCCCCTCCCTTGTTCTTTTGTCCTAGCCTGAAAATCGACGCGAGCGAGGGTTGTCGAGGAGACGATTTATGGTTCAAAGGCGGTCCACTATATGGTGAGTTAACGGGCATGTCCTTCGTAGACCGTACCGATTCCGGCCCAGTACTCGTCTTCGGTGCCCTGTGAGCACAACCCGCCTCAAGCTGTCCATGTGGATAATGATGCGAATAATGCGACGACTCGGTGCTGAGCGAGGCAGTCGAGGGGCCAGCCGGGAGAGTAGGCACGGAGGATGTCGGGGCCTGCTCCGAATGACTCCGCTTCAGCATTCTCAACATATCTCTCAACCCAGTTAGTCCCATCCTTCCACCACGTCGTTTCTTCTTCTTACTTTCCCCATGATCAACGCCTCGAGACCCGGACTCTTCCGATGGAAGCGTGACCGTGCTACTCATCGCGTCGCCCCATCGCCAATTCCTATTCACATTCTCCTCGAGCAAAGGAACGTCATCTGGGGGGAGCTCGCCATTGTTGAGCATATCCCGAAGGAGGACGAGCTGTCGTTGACTGAAGTCATGCCGGCCCGTCGATGCGCGCCACGAGGCATTGGGTGGACCGGACGTCGATGACGATGACGATGTTGATGCCACGGCGCTACCTATCAATGCCACTGGAGGTGGCTTTGACTCCTCGCCTGAAAGTGTCACAGCTCTCTCGCGGTTCTTCCGACGGTCGAGCTCTGCTTGCATTGACACGGTTGGCGCCGAGAGACTTGAAGACGGTCCGGATGCCGGAGAGGCTGCAGAAGGCGCGCCTCCACCAAGTTCAATCAACAACTCCGCGCATTCCCATGATATTTTATACTTGACGATGATAGCATGGAGAGTAGCAGCGATATGCTTGTGCTCCGAAAATGAGCTCGAATTATTTGAGGAAGTGTTGTTCGGTGAAGTATTGGAGCGTAGCCGAGAACGCGGACGGACAAGACTAAACACATTGGGCGACGTGGCACGAGATGGGGGAGCATTCTCAAGGAAGATCTGCACTTCGGCAAGCAGAATATGGTAGGCTGATTGCAGTTCTTTCAGTCCTAAAAAGTAGAGGCACCAATAATCAGTACCGGACAAGGCCTTCTCGGGCGGAACACGAAGAACAGCTCACTGTCAACACTAGTTGCAAACTCCCGAACCATCCCCAGATCTCTTTTCAGTCCGATCTGTGCCTGGCTGATCCTCGCAGGGATCTTTAGATCACCCAACGAATTTCGTCTCGGTACAGTTACATTCGAAGAGGGTGGATTAGGAACTTGTGCAGTACGACCCAACGACGCAGACTGCGGTGATGAGGGTGTTTTTGGCGTTGCTTTATTTGACGCTACCGGAGATGCAGAGGAAGTGATTTGGGACATGGTGGTGGAAGCAGGCGCGCTCGTCGAGGCTATCATAGGCTCAATTCCATCGCTTATATTCAGAGGTATCGAATGGGCCATTGACATTCCATTGATTGTCCGTGGTGGTGATGGAGGATGCAGTTCGATGGGAGGTAACAAATCGGGTGTATGAGCTTGTGGGGGCGTCCGCATCCTTGCATCTCCATCTCTATCGTGCGGTCTACCTTCGTTGTCACCAAAATCATCTTGAAGTGAAGTGGCAGGTACAGGAGGAATGTAGGCAGCGTCGAGAGAAGATTTCTTCTTCTTGTGTTTCTTCCCGCTGACAAGGCTAATCTTGCGCACGCTGCCCATGAAACCCCTAGAACCCTCTTGTGAGGGAAGCGCAGGTATTGGTGGGAGGTCTTCTACGCTCTCCGTAGGAGTGGGTGTTGAGAAAACTCTTGAGGAAGACGCTCGACCGACGGAGGATCCATACGACGCGTGTCTGGTGCCAACTGACGCAAATTTGTTGCTTCCGGTACTAATCCCTAGAGTAGCTCCGTTAGGCACCTGCATCGACGTCGGTCGTCTGTTCGGCCCAAGCGACGGCTTTCCCAGCCCCGTCACGCCCGACGCGGAAGACGACCCATCACCCGTTAGCTCTCCACTACTCGTATAGTCGAGCGGTACACCACTCGCTTTCCGTTTCGATAACTTCCCGCTCTTGCTCGGTGTTGTATGCGTGTATCCACCACCCGCCTCTGCCCCGGGTCTCAACCGCGTCTGATCCAAACTTTTCTCATGCTTGAGTTCAGCGTTTACCGGCGACGGAGACCCAGCCCCATAATGGGCGCCGCCAGGACGAAAAAACCAAGTAGAACGCGTTTCACCCGCGTTATTGGAGTTGCGATTGCGGTTAGAGGGAGTCTGCGCCTGTTCAAGGGAACTTAGGGGTCGGGGTGTATTCTCGTCCTTTACGATATCTCCACTCGAGGTGCCAATTTCGTGCATCATCACCTCCACAGGACCTGTACTCGCCCTTTTCCTCCTGACGCCCCATTTCTTGACGGAACCGATGCGTGATAAGAGCGGCGTTTTGGAACCCCCGCTTCGAGGGGTACCTTCCACCGAGGAAGTATGCATCATGGGTACTATGGGTGGAGAAGATGCTCTCTCTCTTTCGGGGGTTGAAGGCGGTAATGGGGGAGATGATGAATCGCGTTGTTCTTCAATGAGTTCAAAGACATTGTTATCCATGTGTGGTGGCCGTGATTTTTTACGAAGACGGCGCCGTTCACGTTGGGAAGGTGGAGAGGGAGGAACCATAGCAAGTGATGAGGCAGCACCTGAAAGGACGAGATGCGACGTGGAATTGAAGTACCCGATTGAATTTCGCCCCGACGTTGTTGGTATTGAGAACACTGACACGGTAGGGGAGCGGGGAAATGGTTCGATAGGGGAGGGGGACAGTGCATGAGGAAGAGCAGGTACAGGTGGTGGCGAATGGCGCGAACTCGCATGTGAATGGGAATGTGAAGAACCACCACGAAGCATGGGTGCCGTGCGCGAACGCGCAGTGACAGTCTTGTCTTCTTCCTTGTCCTCCGAGAACCCGAGGTCGGCGTCGTCGTCCTCATCGGAAGTGTCGGCATATGCCTCCCGACGCGTACGCTTCGTCATGGGGGTGTTGTCATTATCACTTTTGCTGGGCGATGTGGAACTTGTGGGATCCATAGGATCATCAAAGTCGTCATCCCAGTTTTCAGGCTCGGCGTGAGGTTTCGGACGCGGAGGTGTGTGATATGAGTGGCGAGTTCGGAGCATATGGGCAGGATGGTGGTGTTGAAATAGATGATGAGAGGCTCGGTGAGCATGGTGACGTCGACCAGGGGGGGAGTCAGCCTTGTCCTCAAAATCGTCGTCCCAGTTCTCGGCTTGTGCCTGTGTAGCTCCATGCTTCGTTGGCGTGGATGGACCTGGCTCAGCCCAGTTATCAAGCCTGCTACTGATACCACTCATGCCTCCTGTCCGGCTACTTCCCGGTACCAGTCCCTTGGGTGACGGTTCCCTGGGACTGTCATCTGCGTCCCAGTCCTCTGAGAAGTGGGAGGAGGTGACAGATACACGAGGTTCAAGGGGAGGGCTGATCGTTGGTTCCGGTTTTCTGGCGTCTTTGGGCTTTGAGTTGTTGTTCGAGTTGCTCTGGCCGAACTCGAAGTCGTCGTCCCAGTTCTCTGAAGGGACGGCTGGCCATCGGGAAATGCAACCACGAAAGACCCCAAAAACGGTGAGCATAGGGCGTTTGGACACGAGTGAGATAACAAGACCAGGGAGCGCCGGGGAGCGAGAACAGAAAGCGAGTCCGTTAACAGGTGCCTACCACATGACTGGTTGAACCGACACGAGACATACCTGACGTCTGGGCGGACATGGCGCGTCAAGAGAGGACGACGAATGGGGATGTGGGTGCAACACGTCGAGGTCGTCGCACCCGTCGAGCTGGTAGAAATCAAAAAGGATCTTGGCCGTCGTCGTGAATGTTGATGTTTCGTTCTGGCGTAGCGTGTGTAGCAAAGGACGAGTACGTTAAAAGAGTGCTGTTTGCCCGTGTTGGTCCAAATTTCTGCCC
>QFEL01003890.1:0-10610 GCA_003316195.1 Neoboletus brunneissimus
CTTCTTTTCGACGCCTGCAGCGGGTAATTGGGAACCACGATCATGATCATGCCTATCTCCGAGGTACGCCCACGACCGGCGACGCACGCCCTCTGAGCGATGCTAAAAGACGGGACGGGCGTAACGCTTGGGGCTCTGTCCGCGATAAATTACTTACGTCAGGGTTCTCGATTTGAGGGACCCGTACGTGAATAGCCGGTGCTTCTGTCGCATCGTTGGGTCATCGACGAGCGCGTCGCCGCCAAGCGTCACTCCGTTGGGACATCTCACCTTTATGCATGACGGGCATGTGTTTCTCGTTGGACCCGAGGTCGGACGGGTCGTGCGTAGGTGTTAAGAGGGATGAGCGGGTCGGATCGAAAGTGGGTGTAACGTGGGTGGTGGTGGGAACGGGAAGGAAGGGAAGGGAAGGGAAGGCATGTTGGTGCTAGTGCTGGACTGGGGTCGGTTCCCGTCCCAAATTGGACATCGTGGTACATGCAGTTCTTCTTGCAGTTGCCTCCGCCGTTATGTAAGATATGGGGGTTTCTCCAGACTAACAGTTCAGCGCAGTTGAGATCAGTAAGCACAGGGTCCCACGTCATTGCGGCTAATCCGAATGAGTGATAGCCTGATTTCTAGACTTGGAGGCATGTGGACACAAGAGATGGGGGTGGAGAAGGACGGTTGCTGCTCGAATTCGATGAGCAGGATGAAAGCTTTGGATACTGACGGGTGAGGGCATGGGAACGGGAACGGGGATGGAGAGGCCCATTTGTGGCATGCGTGGAGTGAGAATAACAGGCTGGCGGTGGACGAGGCGGCTTGAATGTGGATCATGAATGCATCGATGAGGCATCAGAGGATCAGGTGCTCGCATCTGTGCCTAGCACCTGCCACCACGGGTATAGGTGTGAGTGCCGATACAGCTGATGAATGATAACCTAGAAGTTCTGTGCTTGGGACATGGGACTCGGAATATCTGGTATCACTCACGGGTCCACTTCAACAATCCTAAGCATTGGAATGGAGTCTTTTACCAGACTGCAACATGGGGATGGTTGTTGTACACTTGGCGAATAAAGATGAAACAGTTTATACAGTGCACTCGAACGTCGGGAAGTTTTTACACACCCTCAAGGGGTTGGGTGTTTTCTTCCCGTCCCTCATGAGACGCCAAGTCTAGACTAGATTTTCGGTTCGACCTCATGGACGACCTATCCGTTTTTGGAAGTCCCGCCGGATCCTGGTCGGTCCGGCGGCCCTCATCATGTGGCACTTGCGCCTCCGAATTGAACTCACTAGCCGACCCTTGATCATATAGCCTAACGTCTGTTCGTCGTCTCACTACAGGGACTGGCCCAAACTCTTCCGGCGGTAAGCAAGTCTGGATAAGCGTCCTACTTGGACTCAAGTCTCTTGAATGTCCCCTTTAAAAACGCCTTGACTCCGCGCATCAACGTCTGTTATCTCCCCCGAGCGCGGTGTCACCTTGCCTTGGCAGGGGTTCAGGGTGAGCACTGAGCACCGGGCAGGTACTAGTCAGCACGTCAGCACGAGCTTCTGAAAAAAAAAGCAAAGCCTAGGCCCAGGTGGGACTCCCATCCAAGAATATCTCCTTATCGAAACACATGGTTGTGGAGCTCAAAAGGAGGAATACATTGTAACCGTCTTTGGTATAGTTGTGGGTTGGGCTGGATTTGCCAAAATTTCCTTGCATGGACGTGGACGCCCATTTTCGGTTCCCAACGTGACGCGTCGACGGTGTTGGAATTCGGCATTGCTATGGCGCCCCCCTCCCCTTCGCTCACTGGTTCAGAGAGGCCACGGTGAGTGTGTGTGTTTGGATGACAGGCATGTGTGGCAGCGGGTCTCCTGACGGAACATGCAAAGAATGTGGCGACAGATTTTTTCTCCGCGTCCATGATCGGGTGTACACCTGACCTCGTCGCCAGTGGTCGTACGCGATAAGCGTCTTGGACGATATTTAAAAGTACAGGGACCCACATACTTGCGATTGACCACCCGTCTCTCTGGACTCGGCCGTGGACTCGACATTCGGTCCTTGATATTATCGCGGATCGCTTAGCACCATGGATGAGCTCATCCACGAGGCTAGTTTACCGAACGAGCGCCAGGGTCATCTTCCTTTACCGGATAGGGAGGACAAGGATAGGTATTCGTCCTCGTCATCGTCTGACAATGACAAGGAGAAAATGAGCGCGGATGTGGAGGTGGCTCTGATAGAGCAAGTTGAAGACGAAGGAGAGGATTTCGCTGGTACCTCGCGCACGATCAACACGGATGACCCTTTTCCGATCGATCCTCATTCGCCCGTGGAGGAAAGACAGTTTACACTTCGTGCCGTTCTCGTCGGGTGTGGTCTCGGAGCAATCATCGCGGCTAGTAACGTCTATCTCGGTCTAAAGGTGCGTCCCTTGCACTTTCTCCCTTGTCCTCCTCGTCTTGATGCTGCGAACACAACCAGACAGGCTGGACATTTGGTGCATCCCTGTTTGGCTCCATCTTTGGTTTCGCCATTCTCAAACCCATCTCGAGCTCCGTCCCGAGCTACCTCGGCGGCGGCTACTTCGGCCCCAAAGAGAACACCGTCGTGCAATCCGCCGCAAGCGCCGCCGGCTCGCTCGGACTCCTCTTCACGTCTGGCTTCCCCGCCGCCTATCAACTCGGTCTCCTTCGCACCCCCAGCCAAGACATTGGCCGTCTGTTTACCTTTACGATCTGCTGTGCATTTTTCGGTCTTGCCTTCTCGATCCCCTTGCGCAAATTTTACATTCTCAAACTCAAATTAGTCTTTCCGTCGGGCGTGGCGGCGGCGTATACGATTCGGTCGCTGCATGTAGGGAAGAACGCGGCGAGGGAGGCGAAGCGCAAGACCAAGGCACTGATTTTGGCGTTTGGTTTCGCGATCACGCTGAGGGTGGTGAGCGAGTATGCACCAGGAGTGCTTTGGGACTGGCATTTGTTTTATACCCTGAGTCGGATCGGATGGACGTCTGCGATCGGGGCGGAGAGTTGGGTGTGTGTCCGTCCCCGTTTCGTCTCATTTATTTTGTGATCTGGCGTCTTTGACTGATGGCACATGTGGATGATTTGAAACAGGGATGGATCTGGGAGTGGACGCCGGCCTTCATCGGTGCGGGCATGCTGACGGGTATCAACGCTTCGTATAGTTTCCTGGGCGGAGTACGGTTTGGGATTCGGATCCGTGCCTGGCTCTCTATTGACGACTTGCGCCTTAGAGTTTCCTCGCGTGGGCCATCATCGGGCCAATCATTGTTAGCCGTGGCATGGTAAGTTTTCTGTTGAGCTCGTCCTGTCTTGGTCTGACGCGCGTACAGGCGTTCGGTATTCCTGCAAATGAAAGTATTCCCGGTTTTATGAATTATGCCTCGATGTAGGTCACGGCTTACCGGTACTCGACTATGCTTATCGTTCGAGTCAGGTCGCTCACCGATCCCGTCCATCACCCCTCTCCCCGGTACTGGCTGGTACTGTCCCTTCATCATAAATAACCACCTCTACTCACACTCGTCATTAGGTTTGGCCAGGTACATTGATGCTCCTCTGTACGAGCTTTGCCGAAGTGGGGTGCAATTGGAAATCCATCTACGCCGCCGTCCGAACGATGATCTCCTCCGTCATGGACCGCTTCCAACAGCAGCCCTTTGACGCTGACAAACCGAGGAGGGAAGATGACTTTGTGGACCCCGTCCCCGTGGACGAACATGTTCCTCTCTGGATGTGGGGCTCGGTGTTGATTTTGAGCGTCATCGTCAGCTGTGTCGTGATGGCCGTTCAGTTTGGTCAAAACGTCGGAGTGACGCTGTTGGGTGAGTCGGGGCCTACTATAGATATGCAGGCTCGTGCTCACCACGCTCACGGTCGTGCTTGACCAGCGATCATTTTTGCGTTCTTGTTCAGTTTCATCGGCTGTGAGAGTTCGGGACGGACGAATATCAATCCTGTCACGTCCATCGGTATGTTGTCTTTTTTTTTCCTTGTGTTTGTGGGTGAGGCCTGGTGTGTCTGACTCTGCGAAAGGAAACGCATCTCAGCTCGTATTTGGTGGGGTGGGCAAAGGACAAAATTATTCGGTCAAACGAGGGGAACTCCTCAACATGCTCTCTGGCATGCTCGCGCTAGGTCAGTTGCTTATCGCACATCCATGCTGGACACGTCATCTCACATCACCCATTTTCCTTCTCTTACAGGTGCTGCGGAACAAGGTACGTCCACCCATTCCATTCATTTCCCAAACCAGTGCTTGATCTTCCTTCTGCTCCTCCTTCTCCAAAAATAACACAATAAAATAAAATGTGACACACCATCACGCGGAACAGCCGCCGACATGATCGGCGATCTCAAGACCGCCCATCTCCTACGGTCTTCTCCGAAAGCAGTGTTCGGAGGTCAATTGTGTGGCGCGATCGTGTCCGTGTTCATGGCTGCGGGAGTCTATGTCGTGTTTTCGACGGCGTATCCGTGCATCAATGATTTGGCGTATACGACCTGTAGCTTCCCGACGCCGGACGTACAATCGTGGCGGGTACGTCGGTGTTTTCTTTTCTTTTCTTTTTCCCCGTGTCCTGCCCCCAAAGCCGAAACTATGTTGCTAGGCTGTGGCGGTTGCAGTGTCGTCTCCGACGTTACCGATCCCATCTTCATCCGGGTATACCGCGATCGGATTGGGCATCG
Source organism: Neoboletus brunneissimus (assembly GCA_003316195.1). NCBI lineage: Eukaryota > Fungi > Basidiomycota > Agaricomycetes > Boletales > Boletaceae > Neoboletus > Neoboletus brunneissimus. The sequence goes on from QFEL01003890.1 coordinate 4,699, forward strand.
CTGCGGCGTTGTCGGTCGTGACAAAGTATACGATCATACCACCGAAATACCATCCATTCGTGCCGTACGTCCCCCCTCATTTCCGTTTTTCTCCCCCTTGCTGTGTATCTGTGTGTCTGTGTGTCTGACGGGGGTTGGATAGCAACTTTAATGCGATCGGAATTGGGTTCATTATGAGTACGTCCCCGTTTTCACGAGTTCCCCTCGGGATGTGATGGTACTGACGACGACGGGGGGGTAGACGTGAGCACCTATCCGCTCGCCATGTTTTTCGGATCGACGATCGCATTCGTATGGCGACGCACGTGAGCCCCCCGTGTCCCCCTCGTGTGTGTGTGTGTAGTGAGTGCCCACGTTGACGAAACCCCCGTCAGGTTCTTCACGCACTACCAAACGTACTGTTTCGCCATCGCAGCGGGGTTTATCGCAGGCGAAGGTCTGGGCGGGATCGTCAACGCCGTGTTGACGATCGCGCGCGTGAGCGGTGCGGTGTATGGGACCGCGCTCGGGTGTCCAGGGGGCGTTTATTGTGGGTGATGTCGGTGTACGATACGATGGCGTACAACGGAGGGCGTGTCATCCAAAACGACGATGAAAAAGAAAAACAATGAGATAGGAGTGGGCTGCCGCGGGACGGATCATGGGCTCATCATTCCTTGTTATGCCATATCCATGCTGTCGTCACGATTGTACCATGTCGTTGAATAGGTCCCGTCCCTCGATCGATCGAAGCTAACCCTACCCAAAAAAGAAGACAAGAAGGGACTCATGATCGCCAAGGAAACAAACGGAAGCGAGAAAAGAGGTGGTATGACAGTTAGGAGCAGGGAAACCCACCGAAATGATACCATACGCAGACAGACGAGATAGCGATGACGCGATGAGTTTGTTGCCACTTCATTTGGGGTGCGATATATGCGTACGAATAGATTAGAGCAAGACGTCGGAGCAAAAAAAAAAAAAAAGGTAGAGGAGGCAATGTGAGACGTATACTATAGATAAGAAACCCATCCATCATGTACAAAGTAGTCGTGGTGCGATGTAGATGTGATTGTATATGGAGATGCCGTGATGTATCATGCAGGGACGTATGTGAGAGCACATGAACAAAGCGAGACGAGGAAAGCACAAAGAGCAAAAACACGGACAACAAAACAGAAACGACTATCCTCGTGACGGATAGCCCTGCCCGTGGCGCCTCTCCCTCTCGCGTCCACCCCCACTCATGGTGCGTGCGTGGTATCGATCCCGATCCCGATCACGGTCACGCGCAGTGCAACTCGAACTCGACGTAAACGCCGGACGCAACGCCGTCGAGACCCTCGAATCCGTGCACGAAATGGCATACGCCGGAATCGAGGGTCTGTAAATGTATTCCGACGTTTGCCCGTGGCTGTGTGAATGCGAGTGCGAGTGCGACTGTGGCGGGTGACGTCCCTGCTGATCCTGGGATGGATGCGTGTTAGAGTTGGCGTACGCGTGTCGGTGGAGCTGTGGCCCATGTCCATGTCCATATCCAGATGTACTTACCGGTCCACGGGCCGGAGATACCGATCGAGACCAGACCGAGTCATCGCTGGAAGAGGAGGACCCCGCGGGGCCCTTGACGGCCATGACGTGCGATGTCGTCGGGTGGGGAGGTGGCGGCGGTGGATGAGTGTGAGAATCGCCAGGACCGTGGCGAACGACACCGCGCATGGCTTCGCCCCGGGGGCTGACCTCGCAGTCGTCGACGTCAACGTCCATTGGGTATCCTTCTGGTTCCTCGTCCGAATAGCCTTCCTCGTCTGAATTCCCCTCGCTCACGCTCGAGTTGGTCGCGGGGGGCGACATGAGGGCATGGTGGGAGAGGCCATCCAGGCGGGGGTGGTGGTGGGGGTGATGATGGGGATGGTAGCCTGCACTGGGTCCGACGTCCGGGTCGAGAAGACGTACAGGCGCACTTCGCGAGTGATTGCGCCAATGCCGGCGCATATTCGAGTTGACGTTGAATTCGCGCCCACAGCCCGGAAATGGGCAGCGATACGCTATCGGGAAGCGTTATCAGTACGAACAATTAGGAAACGTGATCACGCCAAAGAAGTAGAAGGGGGGCAGAAAAAGGGATAGTGTGAGGGTGGGAGTAAAGCGACGAACACGTTGCGTGATGAAATAAAAAAAGCGCCACGTACGTTTGGCCCCCGTGTGGGTGTTTACGTGAATTTTCATGCTGCTCGGTCTGTTGAAACGTTTTCCGCAGTGTGGACACTGGTGCTTCTTTCCCCTTCCTTCGCCCTGGAGAGCGGCGCCCGGGATCTCTGATCTCAAATGGACGCGTCTGCCATCGGTGGTGATGAGGGGAGAAGCGGTGGAAATGGGATGGTCTGATACGGGAAAGGAGAGGATCGCCGAGGTGGGAGAGCGGAGATGGGCAAGATCGGCTTCACGTGGGATCGACGGGGGGAGACCGTCTCTGGTGTGATGCCGTTCCCTGGTATCGGGGAGGATCTCGCGGACGGTGCGGTGAGGTCGGTGGCGTATGGTGCGAGGTTCTGAGGGTGTCATCGCGACACGAAAGACGGGTGCTGCGCCGTGCATGCCTGGGTGGGGCGGGGTGGCGGCGGAGGACGCTCTCGGACGGAGGGTGGTGCTGGTGGCGACATGTTCGAGGGAGGACGTGACGGGGTCTGCGCGGAGGACGTTGAAGGAGCAGGCGGGTGGTTTTGAGGCGGGGGACATTGGGTGGCGGGTGGCGGAGTCTGAGGAGGAGCTCGAGGGCGGGGGGGACGGGGGAGGGTGGTGGAGGTGGAAGTGGGGAAGCTTGTCGTCGCGGGGGCGGGAGGGGAGGGGGACGGGCTGTGGGGGTGTGGGTGGTGTGGTGGGGGGGAGAGAGGCGAGGCGCACCTGTGAGGGGAGGGGACGATTGCCCTGGATGGACATCTCTAGATCCGGAATGCCCCTGTGAGGCGGTGAGTGGGCGGGGGGAGGGCAGTGGGCTCACCTGGGAAGATGTCTCTGATGCTTGGGAGGGGGACGGGAGGGCGCGACATTGGCGGGTCGGATGGGGGGAAGAGAGGCGATGGGTCTGGGGAGGGCCGTATATATATCGGTGGGTGGAGAAGATGAAGACGGGGACTAATTGAAGACCCGAGCGCGGTGATGTGAGCGGTGTCGCTGTTCCCGTGGAGCGGCATCCCCGGCAAATCCTGGGTCCTTCGCGGGTTCTGGGCAGCGAGACACGTCCTCTCCTGCGCGCTGAGGCCTGAGGGATTGGCGGTGGCGACAGCGGCGCAAGGCCTGAGCCCATCTGGCGGCCGTAACGGGCCTGTGTTGATCTTTTCCATCTTTGGAAACACCGCATCACCTTATCCGCCGATCTTCTCGTCCCCCCCCCCTTGGGGCAAATCCATCCCGAATCCGGACACCCCTCCGTGGACATAAGCCAGGGCGCGAATCCCATGTCAACGAGGCTATATACGTCCCATCTGCTTCCGCACCCCTCCACACCGCTCAGCACGGACCTTGCCACACCACTCGCGGATTTGCGCCCGCCCGGCTTGGGATCGCCGTCTCGTGCTCGCCCGATATCTATATCCATATATGGTCTTGCGTTTACGCGCGTGCGAACGGAATCCCAGATCAAGATCGACACGAGAATCCTCCGTGGGATCCGTGCCGCTCGTCGAAAACGAGGCACCCAACTCGGGACAACGACCCCCACCCATCCCATGAACACGGTAATGAACACGAGAACCGAACAGATGCCCTTCATCGCCATCCCACTCCAAACCGGGATCACCACTCATCACAGAACGTGTTTCACCCCCGGCATCCACTTTGACCACACTCTCTCCCACAGGCACGCACATGGTCGGCTCCGCACAGCATCCAGTCCTCACAGACGCTGCCGTGCGTCGCACCTCCTCTTTGCATTCGTGATCTTACGCACACGCGCCCACCTTGGTCATCCTGCTTTCGCATCGGTCAATAAACAAAACGACCCTTGCCATCCCTTCCGCGATCCATGCTCGTGATAGCGAGTCGAGATCCAGCGCAGGTCCACCCACCTTCTTTTACCCTCCGTACCCATCTCGACCCCCCGTTTCGCCCCGATGTAGACGGGGGTGAGCTCCCCGCGACGCTCCGCGGCAAACACCCAACCCGACCCACGATTCGCGTCCCATCCCCGTTCAAACCATTTCCCAATCGGGAGGGACACCACCCCAGGACGTGGGTCGGGATATCTCCCCCGTGCGCATCACGAACACCCTGCGAGATCGCCTCTCGCGCTCCACATGTGGGCATGTATCCACGTCGGCGCTGGATATCGCACGGACAAGCGCGACACCGGAACACACACGACCGTCTTCCACGGCCCCCCTGGTGCGTTGGGCGCTGTCCCGTCTCCCGTATCGCTCTTGTTTTCCTTGATGCGCTGGTGCAAGGCCGTTGATGCTGCAAGGTGCCGCGATGAGACGCGTACGGGCGTGCACGTGCGGCGTGAGTACGAGCACGCGTATGACGGTCGGACGTATCACGGCGCCGCGTCGGTCGTTGAAATACGCCGACGTCGGCGCGGATTTATGCGTGGGGACGGAGATGGCGTTCACCGATGAACAGATCGTGTTAGGCCTTGTCATCCGAATTTTTTTTTCATTGTCTGTCTGCCTGTCCGTCTCTATTTTTTTTTTCATTCTTCTAACCCTCTATGTATATACGTCCGGGATCGCCGGCGCGAAAGGAGACCAAGCGAGGAAAAAAAAAAAAAGAGTGACATTTGACATGTGACGTTTGGGTTCCAAAAAAACAAAAAAAAACGAAAAGAGAGAGACAAGGATATGAAACGAGATCGACTCTCGAGACCTCGGCCCTCGATGCGGCGGTAAGAGGTCCGCCAAAACATGAATTTAAGTAATTAAATAATTAAGTAAGTAAACTCAGACTGGGTATTCGAACGCGGACACGCGCGCACTCGCGAGCCCCATCGTCCTTTCAAACCCCGACACGACGCACGGTTCAACAACGACACGATGCCAACCCATCGCGCTCGAGCACCCGCTCTCTCTCTCTCTCGACCCACGAAAAGCAAAACCACACGCCACACGCCACGCATCATCCCATCATGATCTCAGGTTATCGCCCCAGCCTATCAAAAGCCATCTGAATCATTCACCCACATCACACAGCGCTGCCATCCCATACGTTCTCGGGGGACGGCCAACGCCGAAGCCTATCCCGGTAAGGACTCCGACTGTATCAGATCAAAGGGTCGGAGGGTCGGAAACTCTGTTCACGTTTGCAATCAAAGACCCGGTCTATAGACATGTCGACGGGTTTTTTGATGGACCCCTTCTGAGGCACAGACGGACAAAGGGAGAGGACGCGGTAAAAGACCGTTGATGGAGATGATTGGCAGCGAGCGATGTCGTTTTTCTTTTTTTTTTTTTAATTATGCGATGTGCGTAAACGAGGGAACACTGCCCCGAGCGTGCGTGTCGGTGAGCGTGACGAGAGGGTGATGACGCAAATGGGAGGAGGGACCCGTTGGGACGATAGGGCGGGCTCTGAGCGGACACAATGGCACGTGGCCCCATCAGCATCATTCGATGCCGGATTGACAAGGGGTGTCTTGCCCTTTTGGGGGGTGGTCACCGCAAACCCAAGAATGCCCGGTCGAGTCGTAGGCACGAGCGCAGACACGTACAACGTGATCGTAATATAGTACAATGAATAAAAGTAGAAATAAAAAACCGTGATCAGAAACCGTTGGGAGTCGATCAAGTGCTCCATACGCCCTCGACGTCAACCTCGCGTGGACCCTGGCGTTCCTGCCTCGGCCCGTGCGCGATCCCCAAGCCATGTGGTTGTGGTGCTGGTGATGAGGGTCGATGCATTTCCTGCCCAGCGGGAACGGATGGTTGGACGGGCACGGC
>QFEL01003902.1:0-20327 GCA_003316195.1 Neoboletus brunneissimus
CGCTGAAACGAGGCTAGAATTGACCCGTTGCGCAGGAGACCACCGACGACACTTTTGCGTGCCTCGTCTGCATCCTTGGCATCATCAGCCACTTCCAATGCCTCTCCACCCCAGCACAGTCTCACATGCTTACGCATGTTCCCGATAGAGCGAGCATCTTTTTTATCCAGGTATCTCCTGACGGTGATCTTGCAATGCCGTTTCGCACATTTAAAGTCATGTGCACGGCGGCCCCCGACCTCTACGATGCGTGGTTTTGCCTCAAAGAAAGCATAAATAGGTGAGACCCATTCTTGCATCAGATGATCTAGCAATCGTGCTGAGTTCCACATCGTTGATATGAAAAATGTAGACACACCCAATTCATCCTCAGGAGTAACCCCCTCCTCGGGCCCCTCCAGTGTAGCCTGCCGGCCCGGGGTACTATTCTCGTCGATATCGATGGCAACAATCTCTGTGTCCGTCTGATCACCACTGCACCTCAAGGTACGTGATGTGGCGTTGGATGCAGCTGCTGACCCGCTACTAACTGCATTGTCAGTTGTCACCCTCCTTTTTTTCACAATGGACGTCCTCGCTGTGTCGTCACCGCTGGCATTCTGCCTTTTCTTGGATGCCATAGCGTCCTTCCCTTTTTTCACTGCAGACGTCCCTGCTATGTCGTCACCGCTGACATTGTGCCTCTTCTTGGATGCCGTTGCCACCGTGTCATCAACAACGGTGGCGTCCTCGCTGGCCTTCTTCTTCTTCGACGCCATCGACTCTTTGACAGCCGCTTTTGCCTTTTCGGTCATCTTCGTCTTCCGCCCTGCCGCCGTCAAGATTGCACTGGCCTCCATTTTGCTGGTGAGCTATGTCGGTTTGCTTGGTCAAGTCCAAAGTGGAAAACTTCAAGTGTTCAGCACGCGCTCAGATTCGAACAGTGGAACCAGTTGTCAATTGGCGGATCACTTGTGGAAGACCTCCCCAATACAGATTTACTAGTTAGTTACATGTATCTGGTAGTTCTTTAATCAAAGGGCTCGTAAATGTGTTCGTACCCACCGCACGGGTGCGGGTACGGGTACGGGTACCCAGCGCGCTGACCCGTACCCGTACCCACATGGTACCCGTACCCGGTACCCGCACGGGTATCCCATACCCATGGTATAGCCTAATCGTAAAGTAAGGAAAAAGAGTAGTTGTGAAAGTGGATTGTAACAGACACAATGATACGGGTGGGCATGATTGAAGAAGGGGAATTGTGAATAGAATGGATGTTATATAAAATAGATCCTCGAAGAGCTTGTTTCTGTGGTTATTCCTCCCCCATCTGCTAGGTCTATCTTAATGTCAAGCAATGATTGACCAGCACAGTGTTTCCGGTTCATTCCAGGTGCTGGAAGAAAGGGAAATCGCTGCCAAACTTGTCGATGCAAAGAACACCATCATTCCACCTCGTCGACTCCAGGAACTTCTACTGTTCAAATGATTCTTGACCGGTACAGTACACGACAGCATGTAAAGACTGCTCTAGAGGCTACCCAGACTGAAGCTTTTGCTGGCTTTCGCCCAACTCAAAACTTCCCAACTGTATGGCGGTCAAGCCTTCGGCTTTTGAATAAGGTGTATACAGTTACAGTGTTCAACTATGAGTTTCTACTTACATAATTCCACCCTGATTTTCTCTAGCGTGGATCCTCAAGTACTAGCAAGGCTCCTAGTAGTTCAAGCTCAGCCATGCACGACCGTCAAGACAAAGGACTCAAAGTTGGTACTGTGATGATGATACCTACGGGTCTCAATAAGGTATTGTTACGTTTGACGGTAACAAGTGACACAACTCGTGTCCGCTAAGTCCCGAGTGGACTTTCCAGAAGCCTGGGGCTAGGTCTCCGAGGTGATTCAACAGAGGGGCGTTACTTCCTAGAGGAGGAATAGAGGAGCGAGGCGAGTGGGGCGAGGCGAGGTCGGGGAGATGCGATCTCGGAACTTGTAGACACGAAGTTAAGTGTAGATCAAAGTTACCGTACACCAGGATCCTACGTGCTATTTATAGTAAAGGTTCGGGGCCCGCTCGGTGATAGTAAGCTAACGGAGGGACTACGAGATAGCATGCGAGAGAATGCTGCCGAGGAGAATAGAGTCCGTGGCCAATGAGATGAGAGTCAACCGGGATCAATAAGTAAAAGGAATAGCGACTGAAGGGTCGCGGGAGAAGTAAGAAATAGGGACCGCGCTTACGTCCTCTCCACAGGATCTTCCCCGAAAGCTTCCGAGAAGGCAGTGTGGAACACTGCCTCGTCTCCTAGCATTGTTAGGATGTCCATCCACTCGTCAGTTTCCGTGATCGTGGGAAGGTCTAACCCATGACCAGTCATGTGGGTTATACTCGTAACAGGTATGTACTCAAACATTTGCAAACTCAGATACATACACTAAGCATAGTATTTGTCAGAATGGTATGCTACATGCAGCAAACAAACCGTCTGCAATTGCTCATGAGAATCTGAGACGCCATGGTTTGCTTGTTGGTGATGATAGTGGAGACGATCTCGAATTCAAAATTTCTTGGGATGCAAATGCGATTGATGCTTGGCTTCGCCGGCTTCTTCCAAAACCCTTCGAATGGCTTGATGCCCGCTGTGGAAAACTGGCTACAGGATCATTTCATTGGGTTGTGGCTAGTGCTGCAGGACGTACTCTCTATGTTCTCGAGCGTCCTGTTATCACTGGAAGAACTCTTAATGAAGCTAAGGGTATTCAAGGGTGGAGCTGGCGCACTTACTCCGTCATCGTTCATATGTCACACCCATTCGGATGTACTGTGACATTCTCATCCATATTCCAGTTCCCTGAGTTCCTATTCCTGAGTCTTCATATTCAGACTGGGACAAGGCTATACCGAAAGCATTGACTGGTGATTTGTCAGATGCCAGTGGCACTGAAAGTATAGAATCAGGCTCTGATTCGGACTTGAACGGTGCTATTGGTCATGACAAAGGCAAAGCCCGGGCTGTCGATCACGAGGTATCATTATGTCTAGGTGATATGAGCGACGAGATACAGATCCTTGGACCAAATCCCACACCGACTTCCCCTGCTGGACGTCTCACTGCTGATTTAAACACCCCCCACTTATTTGATCTCTCAAAGTCCGATTCTAGCCTAAGTGATGATGAGTATTTCTTCACGAAACTCGCAGCACATGGGAAAGCGGAACAAGAAGCAATGTTACCACTGGATAGCCCATCATACGAACTTGGTTACACTATGGATAGTGGTAGTCATGGTGTCACCGATAATATGTCAAACTCAGGTATGTTATATCCAAACAGTCCAGCCTTACAAAAACCAATGATCTCATTGCAACTAGTAGCCAACCCAGCAATGAAGCGCCGTGCATCCACCTCATTTCCTGCTGAGAGTAATTCATCTCAGCTGCTCCGCGGGAAAAGAATCAAATCTGACAGTTACGGTGGTTCGAAAGGTAGGTTTTTCATATTATGTGCTAAATTTTTCTCTAAACCACTCTAGTTCTCGAGTTGTCGAACTTGTCAAGATCCAGTGGGCCATACGCCAGCGGGTCATTGATTGAGGAAAGTCCAGTAATCCCTACTAGCCCTTCCCCACTCGAAATTCTAGTGCAATCCCATACTCAAAGCCTGGAGCTGCCCAACAATGACCACGAACCTAGTACACCACCAGTATCTGAGTCTCCCACCGGTACCCAGGGTAGTTCCCAACTGGCAGTAGCACTGCCTGTCTCCGAGTCCACTGACCCACTGCCAATGGTCCCTTTTCAACAACGGAGAGTATCTGCTCTCCGCCCTACTGTCCCCACTCGATTCAACCCCTGGGCATAGTAGATTACTAGCCGTCTCTCATCACAACTACTAATCCACTTTGGCTGCATATTTCCCAATTTACGACCCCCTCCCCCCACCCTCATTTTCTAATGACTTCCTTCGTGGATACAATCTTTTTATGACCTCTGAACATACCCCACTGGTTACTGTCTCGCATGCAGGTTACTTACTTACAATGAGTATGATCTCAATGATAATGGTGTTGACTTCAAACTTAGCTTGGACAGGTTACTAGCAGGGATTCGTTACAAGACCATAAACAACAAGTCCGAAAAGAGTGCGCTCAGTGAAAAGTGGCGCGCTCTCATAATGTGCGCGCGCTGTGGATTATTTGTGCAAAATGACCGCCATATTGAAGAGCTGCGAGGCGAACTTCCTGTTTGAAACGCTCTTTTTCACTCTCCTCGTCGAGACCAGGGGTATATACGTCGGCGGCACGGTACGAGATGGTGAGGTATTTCTTTCTCTTGATGATGCTGGGCTCTGTGCACGGTACCCATTCATCCTGGCTAGGATCATGAATGACGATAAGACGGGGGTAAAGCGAGTGTGTTTCGATGCCTCTCTCTTTTTTGCCTTTGACGCGGGTGGAATGTTCCATCTTCGAGCGCGCTTCCCAGAGTTGACCGTTGAAATTGCGGGTGTAAGGCTTGTAGAAGCCCGTATTGTATGACTCTGAGTCATCCGTCCAGTCGTCTGGCAAATCTAAACCGTACAGTTGTGCGAACAACTGCACGCACCCCCAGAGAAAATACCAAAGCAGCTTGACCTCAAACAACAACCAAGTCCCCACCTATTTGTAAAAATTGCTATGATGAAAAGGGTTGCTCGTTAGGAACCAGAGAGCGTGCTTGCTTGCATGGCCTGCGTGGTCTCTGACGGGACGCTCGTTTGGCGCTTGTGGGTGGATAGATTGGATGACGAGCTCGCGGGACACGCCTGTAGTAGGACTAACGTATCGCTGTTCCAGCCCGTGGGTTTTGGACCTTCCGAGGTTGTCACGACAGGTGACTGTGGGGGTGACTGTAGGGCCTCTGGTGTGTTGGAAGGTCATTGGAAGGAGTTGCCGCCGTTCTTCAAATGGTGTCAGAGTCGCGAACATAGGCTCGCTCCGATATGCTAAGAATATGTCAACGAGGGTAGGAAGGGATGGAGTGGGAGTGGGCCTTAGGGTTTTTCGATGATGACTCGGTCATCATCATGACAAGTATGAAGCTGCGAGTGGAGGGTGTCCTGAATGCCCACTCGAAGACTTGCAAGGGATTATAAGGTCCTATCATGAAACTAATGATGGATTGGCATGCCATCCAGTGTTGATCCTGCAGTCCAATTGGTCTGGGACAAAGAGAAAGCGTTGCACTGGCACCCTACATCCAGGGTGCAAGCGAGAGCCACCCTTATCGGGAAGTTGGGGATTTGAATATGCACCATATCTTTAACTGAGTAAGTATGCACCGCACGGCATATACATGCGTGAAAGGGTCCACCTGTGGGGAAACCCCCAATCTCGTCGGTCGTGCTGACTAGCTGCCGCAGACGTCAAGGACGCGAGCCAGGAGGAGACACGTCGGGCGCGAGGGCGCAATTGTTTCGGCGTGGAGGCGCGTTCGCGCCCAAAGAACGAGCGGGAGAGGAGGCGCAGGACCCTTACCCGAAACAGCAATGACACGAGGCGCACGGGCGAGAGTGACGCGCCAGGCCGGCTAGCCAGCACGGAATCATGAACACAGCGCACATTTGCGCGGAGAGCACAAGCAGCCCAGGGAGTGTGGGATGGAGTACGTAGTGAACCGTAGACGGCGACGTATAAGAGTGGGTTGTACTGTTAGGATCGCCAGAAACTGCGGCGTGAATACCGACGAAGCACGTTGATTGCTAGAAGAGTAAGTAATACGAGCTAGTAAAGTGACATGAGAGCGAGTGTGGACATTACGACGCCAGGAAGGACTGCAGCCAGATGTCTTGCACCAGCACGACAAGGCGAATTGAATGAATGGGAAAATAACTCTGACCGCCGGAGCGCTGTCCGAACTGAAGTCCGGGATAGGATTTGGTCGTGGAGAGATGTGTGTGTTCTCGGTTGAGTCGCTGCATGATGAGGCGTGACGGACCATGACAGCTGGTCGCTGCAACTGGTGTTGGACGCGAGATTTTCAACACGACGCTGTAGTTATCGCACTTGGATATCTGGATGATATCGATCATGGTCCACCCCATCACTGCAAGCATCCAGGATGCTTGCCCAATTAGGGCAAGTCAGGTAAGCAAACCACCGACTCCGTTCAAAGTTTAAATTGCTCCACCACAGCCCTATGTAACCTTTAGTACGTACCATGTTCGACGCCCAATGTCTCGCTGGCCGTAAGACGATTAACACCGTGCTCAAGTAGTACTCATCCATTGGTCTTTCAATAGTGCCCACAAGGGTGAGACACATTCGTGAAAGTTGTCGAGTTTTCTCGAACGGCCCTCGTGCTGTCATTCCAGCGTTCACCGAGACTGACTTGTCGCACGCAGGTTGCACACAATCAGTTCCCGCAAAGAAGGTGTAATTTTACGACCCCCACCGCGAAGCGAATGAGGAACACTATGTCTCACAATTGAGTCCTTGAAAGAAAAGGGGCCATATCTCTTTACCCAACCAGGTATTGCGCAGCGCTCACCAAACGTTGTCCCTTCGTATGAACACTGTCTTCTGCTCTCAAAGTTTTGGGTCTGATTTGAGAAATCTTAAAGGCGCGCTTTCAACAAATCGGGGCTGACATCCGTTTTTACCCATGTCTACGAATCCTCACACTGTTGTTGGACAGTACATGTCACTTCCGACTGCTTTCGAGTCTCGACACATCATATCTTCCGAGAGATACTTTTGCACTCGCCTTCTCAACAGTGCAAAAAGTATCAAGGCCGTGTTCTCAAGGTCGGTGTTCCGCTCCTTGTTTGATCGAGATCTGGCTCGGCGTAGCCCGGAGACCAAGTACGATGATACTGGTGGAGCACCTGCACTTGTCGGGTTAATGTAAGTCGCTTCGACAGGTGTGCGCTGTTCCTACGAGCGATTTTTGACGATACCCTGCTTGATCATCAGGACGGACGAACTCTTCAAATCCGCTGCTTGCCTCACGGAGGCATTCACTGTTCGCTCCCAGCACTGCTAATGATGGACAGAACGGGGTCCCTGCCACTGGGTCCCATCGACATACATGCGTATGGTGGAAGAGGTCCGCCCCGAACTCGACCAGTAACAGTAGCATCGCGGTCCATGAGTTGAATGGGGAAGGGCCGGAACACCACACCACCGGACGAAGGTGGCGAAGAACTCTCAAATCGAGGGACAGATCATGTCAAGTCCTCGCGCATCACTAGGTCATCAAAACTGGCCGAGTACAGAGTCCGCTGCCCCACCGATACCAGAAGTCAGTCCACCTGTATCCCGGATCTGTTGATACATAGCTAATGGACCCACGGTCTTCACGCATCTCAACAAAAGGCTTACATAATTCGCTTACCATAGTAGTGCCTCAGTCGTTGGAGTAAAATAACCGAGGTATGTCGTTCCGTACCCATTCGTTATCAGTACATTGTACTCACCATACCCAGAGCACGGGCTCTTCCCATTAGGTCATGAGCCTTGCGCCGAAAAGCGCACTCAAGTCGTCGGGTCCGGCTCACCGAAACTCGCGCAAGCCTCACCCTCGACGCTCCTCTCCTCATATTCACTCAATCCTGCTTGTTATGGTAACCGTCTCTCCCGAGTTACATATCCCTGCATGTTGTACCAAGGCCCAGCCGCTATGGGTTCGGGCTCCGCCGCGCAGCCTACGCAACCCACTTGAACTGCATCACAACCGTCCATTCCCTCGAGCTGGGACATGCCCGCAAATTCAGGTCGCATCTTCCCACGCAGCAACGAAGACTGTCTCGCAAACGAAACGGGATGCTTCGTCTTGGCCTACTGTATGCGCAAAGTCTCCAGCTACTGTGCCCTGCTGAGATCGTCAACGGACAGCTAAAGGGACCCACCGACGCAGCCTAGCGTATTGTATGGTTCAAGATGGACGCCGCTGCGTCAGCATTGATTACAGGTCGCATCAAGACCGAGCTAGTCATCAAGATAGCTCACCTACCCACTGCCAGTGCTGCCTTGGATTTACTCGCTGCCGAATCTAGCCAAGTCGGATTCAGATCAATCATCTACTGGTTTCGTCGCCTCACCAAGTATATGCCAGGCGGTGGTGACATACCAGCACATATCAACAAGTATCAGGAAGCAATCTGATACCTTAGCAATGCCGACCTCGCTGTACCAAATTAGTTCGCCACCATCCTTGTCTCGACTCTACTTTCAGACTAAAGGACCCAGACTCATGGGACTACTTCATCAAATGCGTGGGAATAAGCAAACAGCCCACTACGCTGTCGAGCATGACATCAGAAATACTCAAAGAGAAATGCCGCCACCGTATCGTCAGTCGAGATCAATGAAGGGTTTGCATATGGCGATGATCTGTGATGCAGTGGGGCACTAGCGCAGTCACAGAGCGATGGGGCAGTGCTTCTCCTCTCGTCACATCCTTCCCGTCCTCGTCTGAGCTCGCTCGCTCGTCCTCACTGCTCGTTTCATCCACTGCCACTCCAAGGCGCCTCGCTTTCACCCCGTACTCGGGATCTTGACCACTTTAATCTACCCTACCAGGTCACTCCGTTCGCGGCGAGGTGAGGCCGTCTACCCTCGCAGCTCACTCTCCACCATGGGTGTAGATTATTGTGCGAGATCGGAAAGCGCAAAGCGCCTTTCCACCCACTCCCACACGGGCCACGTCTGCATGTACACTCTTGCTTATATATATGTCTAAGTCATTTTCCAGAGCATGCCGAAGCATAGTCCAAAGATACTTGTTTTATCACTTCGTCGCTACTCGTTATATAAATTACGTCAGTCCAACCATATATGTACCCGACACCTACCCACTCATTAATCAGCCTAGATGAGTTTCATGCTTAATTAATGCTGCCGATCCGTTGTCAACCCATTCTGACGCTGGCGAATCCCCATTTACACGTGATTATTTGGGTTACGTACATGGTTGTGTTTTCGTGCCTTACCCAGAACCGCGACGACGACAACTTTCTACCTCTTTGACAGCCTGGTCGCAGCAAAATCAGTGTGCAGGTCGAGTTCTTCGCCATCGGTCCATTAAGCGACCCGTATGGCACTGGCAGTGATGTCCTCTACATCTCCAACCGAGCCTCCGTCGCTGCCTTCGTCGCCGCTCTCGTCATCGTGAGCTTTCTGAGGGGTTCAAACGTTCACTGGCAGCGGTTTCCGATTCCAACTCCAGGGAGCCGATGGACGCGCTCGATGGACCATACTAGACTTGGCACCAAACTGGTCTAACTGAAACTCAGGGCGTACTTTGCCAAGCCACAATTTATTCATTTCAGAAAACCTAATTTCATCCGAACAGTCATGGTCGAATGTAAGCTGTAGTCCTAAAAATATCTTTGAAAGGACAACACCGGCGGTATCAAAAATGGGTATCTATGTGTCAGGCATGTTGTCACCATTATGCAGCCCCGATGGGCGCAAGACCGTTGCGTTGGTTGAATGTGAATGAGGTGGCTATGATCCATTGATCTAACACACAGCATTGATGGCAAAACGGGGGCTTAGGACCGCGTCAGACTCATCGAGTACTAGAAAGAGCAAGTTAGCTGTGATGGTGTTGCTCATACGGTTTGACTTACAGGCGACCGCGTAGAATCCTGAGGTTCCAAGGCTGGGGACGATGATGCTGACATTCCCATTTGCAAGAGGAAAGCCCGAAGCCAACACATCCTCTGGAAGCCTAGTCAGTGCTGATGTTGGGTAAACTGGGTCAAGGACGTACCGGGTAGGATACCTTCCAGCGTGGCGAGATATAATGTGTTGGTGGTTCCGGAAACGGAGTTACTGGCACCCCTGTAAAGAACATAATATTATGAGCAAGTACGGCATTTAAGAATGTGTCGACATACCACTTGACAGTTACGTTCTGTCCTGAGCACCAAACGGTGTCTGCCTTGGGGTAAGTGATCGCTGGGAGCGATGCATCAAGCACTCCAGCCCCTGAGAGGGGAAAGGAGGCTGCGAGTGCAAGCAAAGCAATAAGACGCGCAGAGATCATGATAGACGCTGTAAGATGCTGAAAAGATTGGGTAGGTGTCGGATGGCCAACGATGACACCAGACGTGCGTATTTGTACCCGTGCATTCTGGCCCAGATGACATGGACCAGAGTTGCGTTACGTTCTTGAGGCTTGAAGTCTGAAACGGACTGTCATCATTGACATGTTCAACAGGAGTTTGGAGTGACCACGGTGCAGTCGGATCATGAGGCCTTGAGGGATCGTTGTCACGCAGAGAGCCAGGAGATCTCAAGTACGGTGACTCAGTGGCACTCGAGTCCGCCGTGAATGACATCTCCGATTGCACTGGTGGTAGTGATGGTAGCCTGTACATAATAGACTGGTGACAGTCCCGCGCGTATCTGACACCTACCCATAAGGCGACTGGCTCCTTTGGCAAGTTACGCGACTTAGACCATTTGGTGCTCAATATCCTTGACGTTGTCAAGCCTGTTCCTGCACGTGCCAACAGGCTCTCGCAAGCATCCTGTGGTACAATATACATTCTCATTCTGCATGAACATTTGGGTGATGCCCACGGTGGACTGCAGGGGGATGGCATATTTTTGCATAAATACTAGTGAAATTCTGGCCCATCTGGGTGTAGAATTAGTAGTCGCTATACAGTCCTGACGTGACCTATGCCTCGGTAACGACGGTAAGGCTGTGCAATCTCTCGTACCCACCCAAAGTTTGTTTAGTAGTACTCGGGTATCGACTCAATGATGTAAGTAACGCAACGGGGGCACAATTCGGCACAATTTTCCCTGGCCGCCAAAAAACCAGTGTCCAACCCGAATCTAATCTAATCTGTACCTGAAATTCATGTATATACCTCCATATACCTCCATTATTTTACTGTCACATCACGTTCTCAGCTTCGCCGTGTCCCGAGACAGTGGTTGGGGCAAATGCTTTGGACTTGGATTATTGTAGATGACTCGGCGCAATGACTCGGTTCCCGGCTAGAAGCATATGTTAATTGCTTGTAGGGATGCAGAGGACTCAAGAGAGACAATATAAGTACAGATCATCTGCATTGTCATACTCAGCACAACAGCAGTGCCCACAAGAACATGTCCAGCTCCACCATGACTGCTGTGTGAGCATGACAGATCCATTGACAATGTCGGAGGATATATATTATCTTATTCTCACCAATAGTGCAATAACTGATGCCTTCACCGACACTTATGCTCCATGTAAGGCCCCTGTCAAGGCGCATACTGGCCGCCTTCACATAAAGCCGCGTGTGCCGAGACATAATTGACTCCGAGTAGTACCAATCGACCATATATAGGTTCCCCTCCTGCCGACTCTTGTCGGTCGCGGTGGGTTGACATGCTCCGAGTCGTTAGGACGTCTGGCATGGTTGTTAGGAGGTTTGGACGGTCCAGGTACGTCATTCATGGTGCACTCGTACCGTTTTTGCTGACTCGGTTCATCTCCAGCTAGCGAGGTCGTTTCGACTCGTTTCGAGTCGCAGCGCCGTGTGCCGTTCGTTTAACCAGCACTTCCGCCTCGTACTGTATCCCACCTCTTCTGATGGCCCGTTGCCATCGCTCCGGCGCTCCCGTTCCTCAACGCCTCCCCACCTCTCTAACTTGCCCATATGGCATCCTGACCCATTTTCTCGACTCCTCGGATTTGCATCGTCGTCGCGTCGCTTCTTGTCGGTTTCAGGTCGTCCTGGATGCTGTTGGAGTTGGCTGGTACGACCCTTTCGTCGTCCGGCTCGTCTCGAGTCTTCCCTGCTGAGTCTTCTCCATCTCTCGACTCTAGGCATTTGCGCTCGCGTTCTGACACATTCCACGGCTTCTTCGACCGCTTCCCAGCGTCATTGTCGCCCTCAGATACTCCCGGCATGCCGGTGTCGCGTCTGGTTGGTGCGGCGTCGCAGCTCGTATAACCTTGCCTCTCACCCTCAAGCTCGACGTTCGGAGTTTCGTCCTGTCATCGCAGTCATTTGTATAGGTTGGCGAGTGGTGGTGGATGACCTGGGAGTAGTCTAGGTGTACCGTCTTCGTTCTTCGTGGTGCGCTGACGATTTTCTCTGACTTCCTCCATCGATTGTCCATGGATTCTCGACGACGTTTTCTCCCACTCAATCGACGCGTCCCCGTGCGTCTTGGAGTTCTCCCTTTCCACCTGTGCATCTCGGTGCTCTTCTTCGACCCGTTCATGTACCGCTGCGTCTGTGCTTCTGTGCGCAACGTCCTCGGTTCGTTTGGTGATCGCTTCCCCGTCTAGATCGGCCTGTGCGGCTGCGCGACCTCTCGACCTGTCGCGCAGCTTGCTGCTTCGTCTAGGCACCTTCCACCTCGTCTGGGGTTCCTTAGGTTCCATAGGTCGATGCGTCTCATCGCCGTTCTCACCCGTCACGTCTGCATGCCTTCTCGACACCTTCGACTTCCTCGTCTCAACGCTACACACGGAGTACGCATAGATCGACAAGTGCGGGCATGAACCACCCGGGTATGCGTACGCTACACGCATTGCAACATCCTAAGGACAAAATGTCCAGTCCCTGCGTGGTTTGGTAAATTCCCTGGTCGTTCGCTGTCATTATGTACATAGTAGTAAGTACTCCGTAAACGCCGCATGGTGCATGGTATGTGTATCAACGACCCTCCGCACTACAAAACGACCAGCCACAAGTACCCGTACATGATGTACATTAGTCAGGTCAAGGACGATCTCGGCGTCGTTCAACCAAGCGCAACCCATCCACACATCTCCATCCTCTGACTCACCTCCGTTGGCATCCTAAGTACAGTCTCCTTATGCAACTCGCCAACACTGCACCTCTCCGAGCACATTACAAACCGTCCTAGCCCTCCTTCCCTTCCAGTGAACAGACACACTGTCGGGGGTCTCTCTGCAATGAAGTAATATACTGCCTCCGCGTACGTGTCAATCAGCGTATACACCGGAGTACCTTGCTCCGCTGCCGTCTTCGCCCTGTCATATTGCTCATCAGACCCCCCACGAACTGCGCCTTGGTCGGGCACTGCGAATTGCGAACCGCTTGGTGTGTAATCAACGCGCCGGTAGCGTCCCTTGTTCCCGCCGCCGTACAGATGCTTTGCTACGGTGTCGACGTGCAGAACGCCTTTAACACCAATAAACCACGGTTGCGCATTGAGTACTCGGCCCGCTTCACTGATCACAAATAGCCTCGGCGAAGCCAAAAGTAGGACTATCCCGATCACGGCGAGCGCAATCCCACCCTTGGCTGAGATCGCCATTACCACCATCACGATGCCAACGATGAGAATTGGCCAAGCGAGGTAGGGGATAAACCCGAGCACTGTCCTCCTCACCGAATCTGTCTTGTCAAATGAAATTTCCGGGAAATCTTTCCATCGGATGCATGCTGCACGACATCCGTCCACCACGAGCGCACCACTCTCAGTCACTCCAGCAACCTGGATCTCAGGGAGGATGTCCCAAAGATTTGCGCCATAGATGTCTTCGTCGGCGTACCAACATGCGTCCGGGTGGGGTTTAGAGGGTAAGAGCGACACCATTCGCTCGGCGATACGGTCGCTGTCGTTGGCCATGGATAAGCGTGCTAGTGCCCGTAGTTCGTCTTCGGCATAATTGGGATGGATGCGGTGATCAAAGAAGCCCATGAGCGCGTACACACGTTCTGCTGCGTGCGGACCACTCCTGGGAGGAGCCTTTTCAAGGGTCGAACTGGCGGTAAAGGGTGGAAAGGGAGCGGATTCAATGGGTATCGGGGATGGTTTGCTGGCGACGCTAATGCCACGGTCCCATATCGCAGATTTGAGGCGCGAAAGACGCTCAAGTCTCTCCAGCGGGTCTTTCCCACTGTAAGCATTGATGACGGCTTGCTCCGAGGCATGCTTGGGATAAGCCAAGTTTGCCAGCTGGTGAAGCGTGATGGGGTTGATCTCGTCGCGGTCGCGGTACTTGTACAAAAGACGTTGGCTCAGAAGGGCTTCTGGGAACGTCCAGACTCTTCCTCCCCAACGCTCCCATGCAGCCTCTTCGCCTTCGCTAGCATTCCCAAGCATGATTAGGGTGGACTCTGCCCCACGGTACACGTCTGCCATGCAATAGACGTCGAGATTCTTCTCATCTGGCGTGTCCCCGATACACTCCAGGTCAAGCCAGTATGCGTCGAAATTCTGTTGAAGAGTTGCGAGGCGAACTTCCTGTTTGAACTGCTCTTTTTCCCTCTCCTCGTTAGGACCAAGAGTATATACGTCGGCGGCACGGAACGAGATGGCAAGGTACCTCTTCTTCTTGATGGTGCTGGGTTCTGTGCATGGAACCCATTCATCCCGGCCAGGATCGTGAATGATGATAAGACGGGGGTGAAGCGAGCGCGTTATGATGCCTCTTTCTTTTTCGTCTTCGCCTCTGAAGCGGGAGGAATACTCCTTCTTGGAACGCGCTTGCCAGAGTTGACCACTGAAGTCGCGGATATAAGGCTTGTAATACCCCGTGTTGTACGGCTCCGAGTCATCCGTTGAGTCTTCCGGGAAATCCATACCGAACAGTTGGCCGACTAGCTGTACGCACATCCAGAAAAAATACCACAGCAGCTTGACCTCAAACAACAACCAAGTTCCCGTCCATATGAAAAACTTGCGGCCACGAAAAGGGTTGGTCGACATGAGCCAGAGGGCGAGCTTGCTCACATGACCTGTGTTGTCGCTGATGGGACGCTCGTTTGGCGCTTGTGGGTGGACAGATTGGATGACAAGCTTGCGGCATACGCCTGTGGTGGGACTGACATATCGCTGTTCGAGCCCATGAGTTTTGGGATTTCCGAGATTGTCGTAGCAAGTGATAGCAGGGGCTCTGGTGTGTTGGAAGGTCATTGGAAGGAGTTCCCGCCATCTTTCAAATAGCGTCCGAGTCGCAGGTGTAGGCTCGCTCCTAACTACTAAAGATATGTCAACGAAGGCAAGAAGGGACGGAATTGGGCTGGGACTTACGGTTTTGCGATGATGACCCGGCCAGCATCATGACAGGTATGAAGGTGTGAATGGGGGGTACCCTGAACGCGTCTCCGATGACTGGCAAGAGTTTATAAGGTCATTGTACTGAATTACGGCTTGGCATGTTCATCCTGTGCTTGTCCTGAGATCCATTTGGTGCAGGGCAAAGAGAAAGCGCTGAACGTTGAACTACCAGGCCATCAGTTGTCAGCACTACCTGTCGCTTGTCACACATCCTGGGCGCGCCGTTCTACTCAGCTAAAAGGTGCGACAACTTCCAGCACTGCCGATAATTTCCAATTCCTAGATAAAACGGGGAAGCAATGATGTTATGTGCCTGAAAGCCCTGGCTTGACTGGGCGGGGGTAGGACGGGGATTGGTAAGTACCTCAGGGTAGGCCCTTACCATATGCTTGGCTTGCCACCTTAGAGGAGATTTGAAGTCAGGGTGTGATGGTGATCATGATGGAGCGCTCGAGTGAACGGTGAATAATTGAAAAGAATTTATCCTATAGGGGTAACGATCCGCTTAGTATCCTTGCCTGAGTTTCAAAAACTAATCTGAGTTTGGAATCACCACTACATAGTTGTTGCAAAAGTATAACAGGCCTGAGTTTGAATATCCATCTGGGCTTTAAATCTACGCTACGCTACGGTAGTAGTTTGTAGTTCCAGTACACCAGTCGTACAAAAGGTTTAGCATCCATTTAAATGATTCAATTGCGGCAACTTCGAGGGATGTTGTTACCAGAAGATTTGTCATAAGTACCCAGGGTGGCAAGCTGAGAAGCCTCCCATGGTCGGTACAGCGTGGAAAATTCTATCCAGGTCCCAGGGGCAGTGGTATATATCGTGCGAACATGAGGCCCAGCTTCTTTCCTGCGCGATCCGAGTGGCGTCTATGGCGAGAGGTGTCCTCTGATTGTACTCCTGTATCGGATAGGGGGATTAATCCGTTCAATGCATGTGAATGAAAATTGAGTCTGATCTAACCATCAAATTGTTGCGTTTCTCATATCTGAGTTATCACATCGCTACTTTGCACTTGCACTTCTTTTTTTTCATTTTTTTTTCACCATATCAAGGTTCACTTCCATTTGGCATCGTAGTGTGACAATCACCATTACTACAGTCGTCCTAGGCCCATCAGGAGAAAGCGGTTCTTACATTGCATTTCTGAAGG
The DNA here is from genome assembly GCA_003316195.1 of Neoboletus brunneissimus. Lineage (NCBI taxonomy): Eukaryota > Fungi > Basidiomycota > Agaricomycetes > Boletales > Boletaceae > Neoboletus > Neoboletus brunneissimus. The sequence goes on from QFEL01003902.1 coordinate 16,172, forward strand.
CTTTTGCGAGCCTACGTGAGGGTTAGCAAGGACTCTGATTGGACCGGAGCGCCCTTGGAGTCTCGATGCCCATTATTTGGTCACCATAATGGACCATGATGCATTATGGCCTGCTTAAACTGTAGATAGGCTAGTATGTACTAACCTGGTGTACACTAATAATTAAATAATTGTAGCGTGCCTGAACTTCATGGGTTAAAAACCTAGATTCACCTGGGTTTGGGATTAGCAATTATCTTGCCTCATGATTCTTTCAACAGAATACCAAGGCTGCTAGCATCTGCAAACCACATCGCAGTGATGCATATGTACATTATGACATTGTATGGCTCGAAGGGGATTACTACGTACGACACAGGTAACTTGGTTTCTGATTATGCATCTTTTGACTCACCTCCATTGGCATCTTATGCAACTCGCCAAGATTACACCTCTCCCACGACAACACGAACTTCCCAAGCCTGCCTTCTCTTCCGGTAAACAGATACATTGTCGGTGGTTTTTTCGCACGGAAGGAATATATCGCCGACGTGTACGTGTCGATCAGCGTGTACATCCGACCACCCTCTGCCTCTACCTTCTTAGCCTCGCCACATTGATCCCCTGAGCCCTTGCGAAATTGATCTTGATCAGGCACTGCAAATGCTGAACCGCTCAGTGTGTAATCAATGCTGCGCTGACACCATAAGCATCCAAGATACCCTTAACATTAAGTGGGCCGGCCCATCAGGAATCCCGAACGCCACATAAATGCACATTTTGTGGAAGGTAAGCGACTGGCATGACCTAAATGCACTTTTTTGGACCGCTTAGATGCTCACCAGCCAATGACAGGGCTTCAAGAGTCTCATAGAGGCTGTCAGAGAGTCGTCAAGCGATAACGTTACTCGACCACTTTGCAGATTAGTAAACCACGGTTGTGCAGTGACCACCTGGCCTGCCTCGCTAATCACAAGTAGCTTCGGCGGAACCAAAGTAACACGATCCTAAGCACGAGTGGCACGGTCTCACCTGTGAACGTGGTTGTTGTCGCCGCCGCAATGCCAACAATGAGAATTGATCAGGCGAGGTAGGGAATAAACCCGAGCACTGCCCTCCTCTCAAATCGGTCTTCTCGAATGCAATTTCTGGGAAATCTTTCCATCGGATGCATGCTGTGCAACATCTGCCGAAGACGAGCGCACCATTTTTTGGTTGCCCCCGCAGTTTGGATCTTGGAGATGATGTTCCAAGGATTGCATCTAGATATCGTTGTCAGCGTATCAACATGTGTTGGAACGGGGCTTGGAGGGTAAGAGTGACAGCATACACGGCAATTTGGTCGTTGTCGTTGGCCATGGATATCCATGTAATTCGTCTTTGAGAACTGGCATAGTTGCGGCAATCAAAGAAGCCCATAAACACACACACACGTTTTGCTCAGTGCGAGCCAACCCCAGGAGGGGTCTTTTCGGCGGTCGAACCACGGACAGAGGGTGGAAGGGGAACGGATTCAACGGATGTAGCAGCATTGACGTCGCGCCGCCATATCAGACTTAAGGAGCAAAGCACGTTCGAGTCTCTCCAGCGGGTCTTTGGCCCGCGTGGCTCAGGAGGGCTTCAAATGGTAGCGTCCAAACTCTTCCCCCTACCAATGTTGTCATGCGGCCTATTCGTCTTCCTTGGAGTTCGCGAGGATGATCAGGGTGGACTCTGCCACGGTATTCTCATCTTTCTTCTTCCCGACGCACTCCAAGTCAAGCCAGTACACGTCAAAATTCTGTTGAAGAGAGGGAGGCAAACTTCTTGTTTAAACTAGTCTTTTTCCCTCTCCTCGTTTGGACCAGGGGTATGTATGTCGGCAGCACGGCACGAGATAGCAATGTACTTTTTGCTTGTGATGGTTTTAGGTTCTGTGCACAGGAGCATCTCGTTCAGGATCGTGAATTACGAGAAGGCATGGGTGAAGCGAGTGCATTATAGTGTTTCTTTCCTTTTTTTTGCCCTTGATGCGAGTGGAATGTTCCCTCCTCGAACGCGCTGCCCAGAGTTGGAAATTCAATATTTCATTCAAGCGATGTCGAATTGAGGTCCGGTTACCGATCTCAGCAAAGTTTGAAGGGTTGCATCACCTACGTACCAAGGGGTTGAAGCAATTAGAGTGGGGGACAAAAGTGTACGGAATGCTGGAGTTGAGGTGGAAAGACCAAGACTCAAGAGTGCTACAGGGTACGCTGAACGACCAATATTATGGTCACATCTGGTCGGAGGGGGAGGGGCAAGAGATGAGAATGCATGCGTAGGGAAACGGCGTGGGATGGCTTCGTTCCCCCGCCAACGCACCTCCTATCTGCATTCCACGCAGCCGAGTGATGACGTAACCTCTCTCCAAGTGCTCAGAGTGGACGGAGGCTTGCGAATTGTCTAGCATCTTTGTGATGCGACACTACTGAGGCTGGGATCTCAGAGGTCCATCGGGTGTGTGCGCTATAAGTATAGGTAGCACCACACACTTCACTAGCTACTGAAAGATCGTTGTCCAGGGTATAGTATTATCGTAGGGTAGCTGGTCAGTAAAAACACATAGGTAACAGAAACAAATGATACAGGAGTATGGACGAATGCCGATGAGCTCGTCGTTTAAGATCGGAATGGCATCGGTGGTAGACGTGGTGGACATAGTCGTATTCAGGTGGGCACGGGCCTACGAGAAATGCGGCGCTGTCTCACTGGCACTGCCAACCCCTTGGCCACGTAAGCGAAATGGCACGTGATCGTGAACAATGCTACCAAGTCTGGCCTGGCCAAGTACTAAACTGTATCACTGAGCCCGAGTAAACTTGAAGCACCATATAATATCACAATATCTGAACACCACCACTTCCCGTTCCACTGTCGCAAACACCCATGACTGGCAGTTCTCCGGAAGCAGGGACTGGCTGTAACACATGCCACGAGGTATTGTTATCGGATCTGCGCCGAGTTCTGTGGTGAATCGGAAGGCCCTACCACGTCAGGTCTCGATGCACATGGATTGTGAGTAAGACACCAGAACAAGGGTATAAGTAGGACTCTTCCTATTATTGATGTCGTTGTCTGGGTTTCTCTCCCCTTCCCTCACCTCACCTCACCTCGATACCGTTTGGTATCCCCTTCCTGGGACCTGCACCTCACTGATTCCAAAGATTACGGCCATGTTCGCTCTTGTCACCCCATTTATTACTGGACGGAAGGCTATTGGGGACAGTCGTCATCCAGCCGTTTCAGAGTCAGTATGCTCGCTTGTGTACCGACCCCTGGATTGCCCTTTCAGGAGAGCATGAAATATAACCACCATGTACGGTGAACCTGTGAAAGGTGGCCAGGTGTGTCCGTCGACCTGAAAAGAGAGAAAAAGTCCGTTACCCTTTTGCGCAGGATACAACGGGTCCGATGAGCTCCAATTCGGCTTGCTAACGCTGACTTGTTGAGCAGTGTCGAGCAATCAGTGATCGACTGGGCGGTCATCGTTGGTCTGAAGTAGCTCGAGTTGTCTCGACCTTCCGATTGGAGATGGTAACCGATGCATGCACGGCCTGGATTGATCTTTGTGCCGCATCAGATCTTTTGGGATAACCTAGGCTTGGAAGTGCTTTCCAAAAGTTCATCCAACGTCGAGAAAACATCCACGGTATACCTGTGACACTTTTCCGTCGAACGCACCGAACGAAATGTCTGAACTTTCGTAGGTGAAGCCTGCGTGGGAGCCAGAGCGGCTGATCTGCACTGGCCTGCCTATCGTGGATACTGGGAAAACCGAGTCAGCAAGCATGTCTGAGTGGCATTCGACCATGTAGGGCCGAAATGTAACTTCCCTTATTTTCTGGGCCTTGTTATCGACATACTAGGGCTCTCAGTGGGGCGCCAAAATGTGCGTCTGGAAATCTCCATCATCAATCCCAACATCGCCTCTCTGCGAAGCGATTTGGCCTGAAGGGAAGGTCCAGCAGGCTGGTGTTTGTTCGGAGCCAGATCTCTTTCCCGCCTGAAACCAACCCGTCTATGGCGGGACCACTCGGCAGACCGTAACGACGGGCTGTTCTTCCATTTGGTCAGCGCGGGGTGAGTGGACGGCTTCCGCCGACCGTTCCACATCTCACGTATGTTCGCAAAAGGGAATCCACTGCTTTCAGGTCTC
>QFEL01003905.1:0-15848 GCA_003316195.1 Neoboletus brunneissimus
ATGTTTGGTTTCTCCATCAGTCTGAGGATGGTAGGCAGTGGAGAGGGCAAGGTCATAATTGAGGAGTTTTCCAAGTTCTCTGGCAAATGCTGAGGTGAATTGAGGTCCCTGATCAGAGATGACCTTGTCAAAAAGGCCAAAGTGTTTGTAAACGGAAAGAACAAAGAGTATGGTGATGCCTTCTGCCATTATGGTCTTATTGGTAGGGCAAAGAATCACCCCCTTAGTAAGCCCATGGTCAACCATGACCAGAAGTGCATCAAAGCCCCTAGATAGGGGCAGGTTAGTAATGAGATCACAGGAGATTTGCTGGAAGGGGTGGGTGCAGGTGAAGCAAATAGGAGTGAGTGGGAGAACAGTGGGGTGGGTGTTCAACTTGTTTTGTTGGCAAGTGGCATATCCTTCAACATAGTGGCAGACATAGGAAGCGAGACTGGGTCACCAGAATTTGGAGGCAACAAGCTGGCGAGTTTTAAGGTAACCAGGGTGGCTGGTGGAGGCATGGTTGTGGCAGCATTGGAGGATGGAGTGGCAAAGAGAGGAGTTGGCAGGGATGTAGATACTGCCATTGTAAGTGAGAATACCTTTGAGGAGCTGCCAAGGGGAGGTATGGGAGCAAAGGAAAGCTGGGGTGTCATGGGAAATGGATTGGAGCACCTGTAAGGCACAAGGGTCATCTGCCGAGGCAGATTTGATATGGTCAGAGAGAGCAGTGTCAATGAGGTGAACAAAGAGAAAGAGGGGTAGAAGGGTGACACCCTGGTTGTCTGCATCACAGGAGAGATGATCTGGTCAGTATGAAAGGGTGTCAGGCCCAGCAAGGTGGGACTCTGGGACATGGACAATTTTAAGGTTGAAGTTGGCAAGATTGAGAAGCCATTGTGCCTGGTGACAGTTGAGGGTCTGAGGGAAACAGAAGTAGGTAAGGTTCTTGTGATTGGTGAAGACTTGGACTGGGAAAGGGGAGCTGTGGAGATAATATCGCCAGGCTTTGAGAGCATGGATGACAGTGAGGAGTTCCCTGTCGTAGATGTTGTAGTTGTATTCGGCTGGGATGAAAGACTGGAAGAGATAGGAACAGGGGTGCCAGTCACCATTCGAATCTGTTTGGAGGAGGATAGTGTTACGTTCCAACCAGGTAGCTGGAGACATAGACCTGGTAGCATCTTCTAGTTGAGGAAGTCCTGACAGGGGTGCCAGACAACAGTAGAAGATGATCAAGGGGTGACATTGGACATGGTGTGGAGTACAGGTGCTACAACATGAGGGGAAGTCCAAAGGATCAAGTACAAGATACAAGGGAAATACCAGGTAAGATCAAGATAGGGAAAAGTGTCTAGGCGGTCCAGTATATAAGTATATAGTTCAAGGGGAGCCCAAATATGGGCTAAGGGCAAGGGCAAAGGGTATCAGCATCATAGGGATGTGCAAGCATAGTGACAGATGTGAAAATGCAAAGATGAAAGGCTGTGTAAGTGGGGCAAAGGGTGAAACTACAGCATGATGTCAGTAAGATGCATGGGTGGGACAAAGGGGTGAGCATGATAGCTCCAAGGATACAGTAATGAAGAACGTCAAGGTGAATAAGAATAAGGAGAAGCATACAATGTGGCCAGGGGGAGATCCTGGGCAGATGCAAGGACAAATGACAGTGATGGGGAAGATTTCCAGATGTGACTGGTAAAGATCCAAGGTGACGGGGAAGAAGGGCATTCCTGGATAGGTACAGGAATGGGTCTATGGTGGAGGGTAGAATGGAGGAAGTAACTCGAAGTGGGGATGAGGGCAGAAGACGAAGAGTCCGAGTAATGTCTAGTTGTAAAACCAAGCAAGGAGGTCATGTTTGTTATGACTCTCAGAGACGAGGTCTGAACACTGGCCGGATCTGTCTATTGACTATACGCCAAAGCCACGCGAAGAAGAGAATAGAGATGAGATGGGAAGTAGTCAAGTTCACAGGTCGCAACTGTTAGAGCCCCAATGAGATCACAAGGCAAGAGACACGCTCAGCCCGCTAGTAATCCCTGAAAGCCAGAAACGAAGTGGATTAGACTGGGGATTCCAGTCGCAAAATATCTACTTTATATATGTTACATGAACGTGCACGGACCATGCTTGGCATGGGAACTATTACGAAGGATGATGAGTAATGTGGGAAGGATGAGTAATAAAGAAGCAGCGCGTGAGAGAAGAGCGGAAATTAATAACATGTGCTGATAATGTCATGAGTCTAGGCCTGATCACGTGTGTGTTCCCACGGTCACGTGCATGCATCGAGTGAATGTGAAGATAAAGTGTTGTACGAGTGTAAAGTGTAAAAAATGAAAAATAAGGTATATAATATTACACTACCCCCTCTTTAAGACTTGTATTCCAGACGAGTCCCTTGAAAGTCTGTTTCAGTGTAGTTTTCGTAAGAAGAGAAGAGGGAGTTAAAATCAGAAAGTGTGATTCCGCGGAGTTTGCGGGGTGCGGAAGGGTTTTGACGATGGAAATCGGCTACTGCATCTGGTGCAGTGTTGATAATGTCGCTGGATTCCCATGTTCAGTCGGTTTCATCGTAGCCCTTCCAATGGACGAGGTATTCTAACTTCCGTCCCTTCAACCGAGAAGCTGCCACGTATTCTACCTCGAATTGTTCTTCCCCTTCTTCGTCAATCTCGATCGGGTCAGGACGTAATACTGGTTGTCCTGGGAGAGTTTTTCTATATGGTTTAACCCGAGAGATATTGACTACTGGGTGAACTTTAACGGTTCTAGGTAGTTTAAGTTTGATGGCATTTGGAAGGACCTCTAAGATCTCGTAAGGTCCTATCCATTTTTGTGTCAACTTCTTGGCGGTATATGGAAGTTTGAGTTTGTCCGTGGATAACCACACTTTTTGTCCCTTTTCGTAAGGAGGTGCTTCGGAGCGGGTCTTATCTGCGGTCCGTTGCATTCGTTCCCTAGTTTCTTCTAAAGCTACTTCTACTTCTTTGTGGCTTTTTCCCATCTGTTGTGCGAATTCTCCTCCTAAATTGGATGCCTTCCCTTCGAAGCCCATGCGGGGGGCGTAATTGCGAGTAATAGCAAAGGGGATGGTTCCAGTGGCAGTGGAGAGGGAGTTGTTATGGTGGAATTGCGCCATTTTGATCCAATCCGCCCATTCTTCCTGACGCTTGGATACGTAAGCGCGGAGGTACTGTTCCAATTCCCGATTTATCCGTTCGGTTTGGCCATCAGTTTGGGGGTGGTACGCGGTCGACACCTTTTGGGAAATGCCCAGAAGTTTACATAGCTGGGTAGTAAAGTCCGAAACAAATTGGGGTCCTCTGTCGGAAACTATCGTAGAGGGGAGTCCGTGTATACACCAAACGTTGTCCCTGAATAGTATAGCTAAGTCCTTAGAAGAGACAGTATCGTAGCAAGGAATGAAAATAACTTCTTTGGAGAAGTGGTCTACCACCACACAAATAGCCATAAATGAATGAGACGGAGGTAGGCCGGTAATGAAGTCTACTGATAAATCTTCCCAAGGGTGTTTAGCCGCTGGGAGAGGCATAAGTTTGCCTGCGGGAGCCTTGGTCTTTCCTTTGGAAAGGGCGCACGCTTGGCAACTATCTACATAATTTTTAACGTCTTTTGTTACACCTGGCCATGAAAAGTATCGTGTAAGAAGATGAATAGTACGTCCTTGTCCGGAATGTCCACCTATAGGGGAATCGTGACATAAGTTAAGAAGGCGCATACGTAATGGTTCTGGTACAAAGATTTTATTTTTGTTGTTTTTGAATATTTTTTGGTTTGAATCGAAGATGTAGTCATGAATAGAATCTATTCCCATGGAATTAGATTCAGTTTGTAAAGTATCGAAAAAGTCCGAAGATAAGGAAATATTTTTAATGAAGACTGAAGGTGGTAATACAGTAATGTTTTCATTGTGATTTGGTACAGCGTCCCCGTGATCTGGTCGTCGTGAGAGGGCATCGGCTCGCCCGTTGCTAGATCCGGGTTTATACACAAATAGATAGTTGAATTCTTGAAGTAGTGCGTGCCATCGAGCTTGGCGACCAGATAGAGTTTGTGGCTTTTTCCAGTATTCGAGATTCTTGTGATCTGTCCAAATCTCGAAACTTTCTCTACCGATGAGGTAGTGCCTCCACTCTTCCAGGGCTCGTATGACTGCCAAGAGTTCTTTATCATAAATAGGATAGTTTCTTTCGGCACTATCAAAGGAATGTGAAATGAAAGCGCAGGGGCGCCATAGTCCGTCGTCGCATTTTACCGAAAGAACTGCTCCGGTGGCTATATCCGAGGCATCTGTTTCGACTCGCATTTCCTTGTTTCGATCTGGATAAGCGAGGAGGGGTGCCTTTTGGAATTTTCCTTTCAAGGTTTGGAATGCTGTTTCTTGAGTTGCTCCCCATGTAAACGGAACGTCTTTCTTGGTAAGATCGTTTAGGGGGCGTGCAATCTCGGCAAATCCTTCGATAAACTGGCGATAATAATTACATAGTCCGAGGAATCCTTGCAGTTGTTTTAGGCGCGTGGGAGTTGGCCAATCTAGTACTCCAGACACCTTCTTTTCCTGCATTTCTACCCCCTCTTTAGATACTACCATTCCTAGAAAGTCCACCTTTTTCTGCGAAAAGAAACACTTCTCTGGTTTTACATAAAGGTCATTGTCCCTAAGCCTTCGAAGAACTTCTTTTACAAAGTCCTCGTGTTCTTCGCGGCTTTTTCCTTTAGTGAATATCATACAGTCGTCGATGTAGATTACTAAAACCATGTACATATCGTTAAATATATCGTTCATCATTTGCTGAAAAGTGGGGGGTGAGTTGGTCATCCCGAAATACATAACAACGGGTTCGTATGATCTGATGGGGGTAATGAATGCCCCTTTCCACTCATCGCCTTCTTTGATGCGTACATTGTTGTATCCCCATCTTAGATCTAGCGTGGTGAAGAGATCTGCGTCCTTAAGACGATCGATCAGAGTGGAAATTAACGGAAGTGGGTAGGCGTTCTTAATGGTGCCTTCATTTAAATATCGGTAGTCCATTACTAGTCGTTTTTTACCGTCCTTTTTTGGAATAAAAAATACTGGGGCTGTCTGAGGGGATGTTGAAGGACGGATATAGCCTTTCTTGAGTTCTTTATCGATGAACGTACGAACTTCGTCCATTTCTTGGTCGGATAAAGGAATGACCCGACCCTTCTTTGGGACAAAATTGGGTTTTAGATCAATAGCATGATCCCAAGGTTTTCGTTCGGGCATGCGCTCCGATTCCTTTTCCGAAAAGACGTCTAAGAACTCGTGATAGGTTTCAGGGACCTTCTCGGTTAGTCCTTCCTCTATTATGCGAATGGAAGTGCGTTCTGATGGGACAGAGGGTGATACCGCGATCGGCCCGTGTCCCATCATTTTGCAATAAGTAGTGCATCTTGTAAAAGAAATGGTTTTGTGGACCCAGTCCACATCGGGATTGTGGCGATATAGCCAATCATAGCCAATAATGAGGCGGTGAGTACCTAGTTTGGAAACGTAGGCGTCAATCACCTCCGAATGTCCTTCTACTGTAATAATTAAAGTAACTCCTTTTGTGACTTGGCCTATTGCTCCTTGAGAGCCGTTGGCGTTGTGCATGGTGATTGGTCTGGGGATATTATAATAGGGAATTCCTTGACGTATCATATATTGTTCATCAATGAAGGTATGGGAGGCACCAGAGTCAAGAAGAGCCTGAACGTGTTGATTACACCATTGACCTTCCTTCTTAACTTTGATGATAGTGTTAAGGGAAAATTCGCCGCTGTGTGAAAGAGTGGTGTTGTTAATAGTGATTTGTTGAGGGGTTTGAGAAGAATTTTTTACTTGCCGTACAAGGGAATCAAGCACGCTATTTTTTAATTCCGGCGCCGCGCTCGTGGGAGTCACCCTTACGGAATGAGAATTGATTGCGGCAAATACATCGTCTAAGGTACAGGTAGGAAAATCGGACTCGTTGCAGTCTACTAGGGTGTTTTCGTCCGTAGTATTATCGTCCAAACCCAGTGTATGACTACCCAGAGAAAGAGAAAGAGAAGAAGAAGAAGATCGTTCGCAAATGCCCTCATCATTTACGAACTCTGTCCTTTTAAAGTGTCCATGGCGCGTTGTTTCGCCTCTACCTCAAACTTATCCCTGTAATATGCTTCGGCCTCTGCCGAGACGAAGTTTCCTTGTGACGTCGCTTGTTGAGCGACTGTGGGGACAGGCGGGAGAGGACGACCTGTGTAGTGTTGAGCCACCTGGGCTTCAACCGGGGGAGAATAAAATGATGGATTTGGGACGAATGTCCCAGAGTTGTAGTCCCATAAGTACTGCTGCCGGGTTTGGGGGTGAGGAGCCCGGCGATTTGGGTTGGTCGGACAATTAGGCCAAATATGGCCGACCTGTTGACATCCGTAGCAAGTATGGTTATTGGGACGTGGCGTGGAGGATTGTTGGACACTAATGTCCATTGGTGCTCCTCTTCTGGGTTGGGTGCCCGTTGGAGTGAAGCGCTGATTCGGCCCAGCATGAGGCGCAGATGATACGTGGCCGTTAGGCCGAGGAGGTGGATAAAAGTATTGGCCCGTGGGCCGAGGAGGAGGATGCGGGAAGAATGAACGAGTTGGGGGACCTCGTTCTATAGCCATTTGCTCGAAAGAGCGACCGACTTTCCTGTATTGTTCCAGTAAATCATGGAACGTGGTCGAAGAACCATTCAACTCTTGTTGTTGGTAGATTCTGTAGTCTACCGCCTTCTTCAGCAGACTTACTGAGTGATGGTTATCGACGTTGGCTTCTTTTACCAGGATCTCATATTCCTGGAGGAAAATGTCAATCAATTTTCCATTCTGGCGTAGGGCTTCTAGACGTTTTAATGCCTCGTGCTCTAGAACGTCTATCCTGAAGTAGGCTTTGATGCTGGCCTGTACGTCTGCCCATGTTGGCCATGCTTTTTCTCCTAATCTTCCCCGAGGTACTAGCGTTTTGGGGTTGACATCTTGCTTGTCCTCGTTCTCCAGGAACATTTCGAGGGATAGTTGGGCGAAGCCGGCTGCCTTGTCTTCTAAGCGAGAAAGTACGGCTATGGTGTGAAGTTTGTTCGATTTCCATTCTTGGGCTTCGACCCACAGCCGCAATTTGACCCACCAAAGGCGGAAGGTTTTCCTATCCCCATCCCAAGTTCCGGGGTCCTTGACTCTTTTAGTTACATTGTCCTTTTCCTTTTCCAAATTGAGATCGGCTATCCTTCTAACCAAATCATCCAGCGAATCTTGATCCATCTTGAGAAGTCCTTACTGTCTGGTATCTTCCAACCAAACTCTGGGGACTTTGCAAACGACGCGACATAAAAAGTATTTCCTACTACAGAGGTAATATCTCCTTCTCCGGTAGGTCTCGTAATGGGTTCTCTGGGGGCCGCAGCGACCAGGAACAAAACTACACATAAACTAGGTAATGGATATGAACTGACGCTCTACCTCTCGAATCACTTCGAGGACTAACGGAACGAGATAGTCTCAGCCGTAACCCTATGGCGGGGGCTACGTCGACCTTCGCAAACAGAGCACGACCTCTGCGCGGGTATCACCTCAAGGGAGGGAGATAGAAGGTTACTAGCTACTGATTCTAATCTCTGCTTCTCAGGCAGTCCCCTAAAAGCGGCGGGGGTAGAAGAAATGAAAAGTGTGAAGGTGAAGTCCTTTGGCCCTAGGATCCGGGCAGCGTATAACAGTCTAATCCAAGTGTTATGACTCTCAGAGACGAGGTCTGAACACTGGCCGGATCTGTCTATTGACTATACGCTAAAGCCACGCGAAGAAGAGAATAGAGATGAGATGGGAAGTAGTCAAGTTCACAGGTCGCAACTGTTAGAGCCCCAATGAGATCACAAGGCAAGAGACACGCTCAGCCCGCTAGTAATCCCTGAAAGCCAGAAACGAAGTGGATTAGACTGGGGATTCCAGTCGCAAAGTATCTACTTTATATATGTTACATGAATGTGCACGGACCATGCTTGGCATGGGAACTATTACGAAGGATGATGAGTAATGTGGGAAGGATGAGTAATAAAGAAGCAGCGCGTGAGAGAAGAGCGGAAATTAATAACACGTGCTGATGATGTCATGGGTCTAGGCCTGATCACGTGTGTGTTCCCACGGTCACATGCATGCATCGAGTGAATGTGAAGATAAAGTGTTGTACGAGTGTAAAGTGTAAAAAATGAAAAATAAGGTATATAATATTACAATGTTAAGAGCAATGATGGCCTCCCTAGACAAGGAGGGATGAGGATGAAAGGCAGGGTACAGGTGTACAGGTGGTTCTCACAGGTGTGAGACAGGAGTTGAGCCAAAAGAGGGATAGGGGCTAGGTGAGTTGTAACAAATAGCCCCCGAAGCATACTTTGATGTGTCAGTAGCAATGGCGAATGGGGTAGATACATAAGTCAGGAAGGTGAAGGATGGATTTCTCAAGAAAGAGTTGTTTAAGCTGTTGAAAGGTGGACTCACAGGAGGGGGATGAATCCCACTTGGTTGCCTTTTTGGTAAGGTCAATGAGGAGGTGGGCAATGTTGGAATAATTTGGGATAAACCAGTGGTAGAAATTGGTGAAGCCAAGGAAGGAATGGACCCCTTTGATGGTGGTGGGTTGGGGCCAGGCAGAGATGCCTTTGAGTTTGATGGGGTCCATGGCAAGTTGGTCAGGGCAGACAATCATGCCCAGATACTTGACTTCCTTGGCTGCAAAGGTGCATTTCTTAAGTTTGAGATGAAGGTCAAGTTCTGTCATCTGCTGGAGGACACATTTGGTGTTCTTTGTGGGTCTTGGCATTGGGGGAAAATATGAGGAGGTTGTCCATGTAGATGATGAGCCATCCCTCCACAATCATGTCAGAGAAGGAGTCATTCATGAACCTTTGAAATGTAGCAGGGAAGTTGGTCAGTCCGAAGAACATGACCGTCGGCTCAAAGAGGCCTTTATGGGTAATGAAAGTGCCTTTCCACTGGTGTCTGTCATTGATTTTGACATTGTTATACCCCTATTGTACATCAAACTTGGTAAAGAGACAGGAGCTGTGGAGTTTATCAACAAGGTTGGATATTAACAGGAGGGGATAGGTGTCTCTGATCATATATTCATTGAGATACTGATAGTCTTGGCAAGGGTGAAGGGTGCCATCTTTGTTCTTTACAAAGAAGAAGGGTGAAGCTTGAGGGGAGTTGGAGGGGTGGATTTTTCCTGTTTTGAGGTTCTCATTGAGGAAGGTTTCTGCTGCGAGCCGTTTCTCAAGTGTGAGGGGATATGCTTTAGCAATCTTTGGGACAAAGGACTTGTCAAGGTTAATCTCATGGTTGTAGGAGTGGGATGGTGGCATAGCAGTGGCTTCTTCATCAAAGACTGATGTGAATTGGGAGTATTCCAGAGGAAGAACAACAGGCTTCTTCACAGCCTTAGCTGCTATGGCAAGGTCAGTGGTGGTAGTTAGTTTTCAGACAAGGAGGGAGTTTCTGGAGACAAAACAAGAGCCACACTTGAGGATGCAATTGACTGCATATTCAGTGTATGTGGCCCTGATCCAGTTGTTTTCGGATAGGTGGTCAAGGTAGGAGTAGAGGTGCATATCTTCAGAGGGGGTGGTAAGGACATGCCTTTAAAGGCAAGGGGGTTCCAGGTGATGGTACTTGAAGTCATGGCAATGGGTGTCAGTTACTTGGGCAAGGAAGAGTTCTTCTGACTGGTCAATGGATTCATCAAGGCGGATACTGGGGGTGGCCCAATTGATGGTCAGATTGGTGGCACAAAGCCAGGGGAGGCCAAGGATAAGGTTCTTGTGTCTGCAGTTCATGACATGGAAGGTTACCTGTTGAGCTATCCCCTTGATGTTGACAAAGAGGTTGGCAGTGAATTTGATCACCCCATCTTTGTTGTAGGAAGTGTTGACGTTTCAGATGAGGATGGATTCCTTGAGATGTTTGATGGGGAGGTGGTTCTTGTTGACAAAGTCCCAGTTGATGCAAGAGGTGTCTGTACTGCTGTTGATGAGAGCTCTGGTTTCAATGGCTTTCAGGGTGTGCAAGGGTACAATGACTTGGATAGAGATTTGCATTTTCTTAGAGATATCTTGTACTAGTACAAAGGTACAAGAGGAAGTAGGGGAAGAAGGTGTCGAAGCTGCTTTTCCATTTAAAAACCCAGAGAGGTATAGTGAACCTGACATATGGTCAGGGTGTCTTTGTCATCATCTTCACAGTCAATCAAATTGGGGATATTGTCCTTGTCCTTCCCCTTTTCTTTTTCTTTAGTTTCTTCAGCAATGACGTTCACTTGCTTACGAGGGGAAGTGAAGTGGGGGCAGTGGGAGGACATGTGGCCAGGCTTTCAGCAATGGAAGCATAGTTTCTTCTTCATGCATTGCTTCTGAATGGCTGGGATCATCTTCTTGACTTTAACAGCCAAGATATCCATCACATTGGGGTCTTTCTTTGGGAAGGAGGAGAAGGATTGATAGGTTTGGCAGTAGGGTTGTTGATTCCTTTTGGTGATCTTGTCGGCTCACTCCCATTGGGTTTGAAATGGATGGCTTTAAAGTACCAATTGGAGATGGTAGTGGGGATGGTGTCAAGAGCCATAATACATCTCATCATAGAGGTAGGGATTCCTGTGGTGAAGTATCCAATGAGGACATTGTTGTCTTTGATGCTGGCCCTCTGAACTTGGCCCCAGAACTTGGTGATGTAGGTGGCAAGGGGGGGTTGAAGGTTCTGTCTCATTTCAATGTCATCTGGATGGTGGATAGCCAAGTGGTGGCATTCTCCATGGTGTTCTGGTGTTGAAAGGCTTTGTAGAAGTCAGTAGCAAAGGCAGCAAAGGTTCCGAAGGTTACAATAGTGGAGATAATAGCTTGTTTCTAGAAGGCTTCCACCCAGGTCTTGGCAATCTCTTCTGTTATATATGAGAGGGCGAATGTGACTTTCTTGTCTTCTGAGTTGTAAACATCAGCATTGACAAGGAGGTAGAACTGAACAGTGTCCAACCAGGCCTTAGACTTCTTAGAGTCTCCATTGAAAGCTTCAGGGGTTCCAATGTGAAGTTTGATGGGTTTGGATGAAGACATGGTGGAGAATGGGGCAGGGGCAGGTGGTTGAGTAATGGGTGGTGGATGGTGTGAAGAGGAGATAGGGGTGGGAAGAGGGAAGACTGGTTGGATGGCAATCAGAGTGGGGGATGGTGGAGTGGGTTCTTGAGGAAGGAAGAGTTGAGCAGAGAGTTGGTGGCTTAGTAAGGTACTGGAATATTCCTCTTCTTTGTCAAGAATGGGAACATCAAGGTCAGTGGATTGTTCTTCTTCTTCTTCAGAGTAGGGGTTCTCTTCGGTGTCATCCAGAGAGTTTGTGTAGGTGGTGTACCACCTGAAGTCATTAGATGGGTAGGAAATGGTGGGCAGTTTATAATGATAGTAACTGTGGTAGAAAGAGCTTAGCTTTTGTTATGGTTCGACCAAGGAAGGGCAACTGTAGACCTGAAAGAGGGAAGCTCTCAACAAGGGAGGCAAAGGTGAGGGCAAAGGCGTAGGCGAGAGGTAGAGGGGACACAGGAGGAGGCAAGGATCTAAGGTCCAAGGCCTCAGTTAACTCAGGTCAAAGGCCTTGTTGTCAAGGACAAAGGGAGCAAGCCCTTAGCTGGTCCAGTAATGAGCAAAAGGGGGATTGCACAAAGAAGTGAGCTACAAGTGGTAAATTCAGGAAGCTAAGCTAAAGTACAGGAGTGTAAGATTGAGGATTAAATAGAGTACCCTAAGGTGCACAGACCACGCTGGAATAGATAAATCAAGGGTGAAGGGAAGAGGATGCACATAGTGTCCAAGTGGGGGTACTACAGCAAGGGTATGAAATGGAACAGAATGGAAGTAATACTCAGAGATGAAAGGCAGAGATGAAGGGGGGTGCTGCCCAGGGTGGAGGGGAAGGGTTTGGAAAAGAACCCAGGCTAGGCTATGTAAGTCTAAGGTTTGAAATGAAAAGGCACTGACTGAGACCAGTGATGAGTCACAGAAGTACTATGAGTCACAGAGGGGGACGCATAGTTGTAGGTGAGATAAGGTGAGCTGGACAATATCTAGAGTAAAGCAAAGGGGAAAAAAATAGGTGTATGAATGAATTGTAACAGGATCCCCCTTTCCAGTCCAAGCTTTCACAGACCATAAAAACCTCACCTACTTTCACACACCCCAAACTCTCAATCATCACCAGGCATGCTGGCTCCTCAACCTCACCAACTTTGACCTCAAAATTGTCCATATTCCCAGGTCCCAACTCACTGGCCCCGATGCCCTCTTGTTATAACTAGCAATTGCCCCTATCCTTTTTTGGCTCAATCCCTGTCTTACACCTGTGAGAATCATCCTCATACCTGCACCTCGCCCCTCATCCTCATCCCTCCTTGCCTATGAAGACCATCATCATCCTTAATGTGACTCCTTTGCTTGATCTTACGATTAGACACTGCTCAGACTCCTTGTCTTCCACCATCGTCCCTACTCTGAGTTACCTCCTCCATCCTACTCTCTGCTATAGACCCATTCCTGTGCCTATCCAGGAATGCCCTACTTCCCTGTCACCATGGACCTTCACAGGTCACATCTGAGAATCTTCCCCATTACCATCTTTTGTCCTTGTATCTGCCCAGGATCTCCCCCCAGTTCCCTTGTACACTTTCTTACACTTCTCATTCACCTTGACACTCTTCATTACCATATCCCTTGTTACATTCATGTCTGTCGGCTAAAGCTTGGCAGATGCTAGTGCAACAAGTGGATCTAACACCCAGCAATTGAATGTCTGGTCTGGCAGTCTCAGTGTCCAAGGTGAGAGATTGGATATGGTCCTGTACAGGCAATGAGGGGTTCCTTCTGTAATGCAGGAGAGGAAGATAGATGAGAAGCTAGTTGTCAATCTGATCAGCTAAGGGTTTGTCGATCAGGAGTTTGAAGCTAGGTATGATGGATCAGGTCTAAGTTAAGGTACAGCCACTTATGGCAGGCCTATATATAACTATGGGGAAACCTGTGCGACCTAAAGGGGAAGCGTCCATATATGGTAACCAGTATCAATAGGAAGCAATAAGAAGCAATACCCCAGCCCAGAGACTATAGTAAGAGCACATGCAGAATAGAGAGCGAACCTAATAGATAGTGAGATAGAGTCCAAAGAAGTAGCAAATAGAGACCGAGAATGCAGTGCGACACTGTGGTGGTGATACAGCCAAAGGGCAATGACAAAGGTGATGAAGGGAAGGCATGAGGCCGGGGAAAGCTAAGGGAAACCGGTAGAGCACGTGCCAAAGGGCAATGAACAGTGACATGAGCCGGAGGGTGTCAAGGCATGACCGGGAATGGAAATGGAGGGTAGCTGGGGGCCAGATGGGGGAATGCCGGGCTGGGAATGGTAGCTCACGAGTGAGCATGTGAGCTAGAAATGAAAATCATAACACCCCTTGGAGCTATCATGCTCACCCCATATCCTAGTCATGCGTCTTACTGACATCTGTTACGGACCAGTAACTATGATATTCATTTTCACCTTATCCTATTATTTTACCACTTATCATTTTTCTTTATCTTATCAGATTAGATATCTGATTCATATGATCTGATCTTTTCTTTTCTTTTATCTAATGATCACTCATCACATCACAGGAGATAACATCGTAACCACTCGGACTCCTATTCCATTAATCACGTGACCGATTGTCACATGACTCATTCCTCGTATCTATAGATCTCCCGATCAAGATCTATCTCCATTTAGACTTATTACTGACACTTCTATTTAGACTTTCATATATCTATAGTAGGTTATATTATTTCTCACGTTCATCTCCGTGCAGTGCACATTATGCTTCTTTTCCATTCTGCCACACCTCATGAGTTGCATGACTATTTAATCTCCGCTTCTTCCATTCTATGATCCATGCTTCTACCTCACGTATTTAATTACCAATGACCCTATACCGTAGATACAATATCCACATGTACAAACAGTAGTTTAGTATATAAAGAACCAAGAGACTACGACTGCACCCCAGTCTAGTTCTCTTGGGAGTTACCTGCAAAGGTTTTATTACACTCAAAGAGTTCCCTCTATCAGCGACTTTCCTCCAAGTCTTAGTTGGTTGTTGACTTGCCTAAGCATTAGCTTTGGGTCATTTCAACATCATGCTGTAGTTCACCCTTCGCCCCCACTTACACGGCCTTTACCTTGTTCTTTTCACACTTGTCACTTAGGCTTGCATGTCCCTCTGACGTTCTTGCCCTGTGCCTATGCCCTTGGCCCACATTCGGGCTCCTTTTCATTTGCATAGTACTTATACAGGACCCTTGATTACACTTGTACTCTAGCTTCAGCTTACCAGTTCCCCTCTGGACTTGCACCTTGTCCCTACTGGTTTCACTCTGGACTTGTACCTTGTCCCTACCAGAGTTACCCCACTTGTATTCGCATACCCTGCCTATGCAACACCTTTGATCATCTTCTTCCATTGTCTGGCACCCCTGTCAGGACCTCCTTGATAAGAAGACACCTATCAGTCTACATCTTGGGCCTACCTGGATTTGAACATAACACCTCTTATGCTGACTAGATCATCTTCCCCGTGACATGGATAATCAAGGTGTTACCCTCCTTTCCACCTCCCTCTTTGTTCACCTCATCAATACAGCCCTGTCCAACCACATCAAGTCTGCCTCCTCTGATGATCCCTGCTGTTATGGTTCAACCTGGGAGGGGCAACTGTAGACCCAAAAGGGAGGAGCTCTTGACAAGTGGGCAAGGACAAGAGTGAAGATGTTGGTTCTAGAGAGCGAAGGTGCAGGGGGAGGCAAAGATCAAGGATCTAGGGCCTCAGTTGACTCAGGTCAAATGCCTTGTTGTTGAGGATGGCAGAAGCGAACTCTTAGCTAGTCCAGTGATGAGCGAAAGGGGAGTTGCACAAAGAAGTGAGCTTCAAGGAGTAGATTTGGGAAGCTAAGCTAGGGTACAACCTTACTAGCTAGCAGTTTAAATAGGATACCCTACTGTGCACAGACTGAGTCAGGAATGGTAAGTACTGGACAAGGGGGTGAGGGTGTGCAAGATGTCCAAGTGGGGGTACTACAGCAAGGGCACAGAATGGAGTGGAACAGAGGAAATACTCAGAGATGAAAAGTGGAGATGAAAGGGGCACTACCCAGGGTGGAGGGAAAGGATGTGGAATAGAACCTGGGCTAGGCTGTGTATTTTAAGGTTTTTAAATGAAGAGGGGCATGACTGACTGTGACTGACAGAGATGTAAGGTGTGAGGAGCATAGGTAAGGCTAGGGACAAGCGAAAGGAAAAAAAGTAGGCATGTATGAATGAATTGTAACACTTGCACTCTCCAGGCTCTTCAATCCCTCTTCCACAATACTCCAGCTTTCCTTCATTCTTGCACCTCCCCTTGGCAATTACTCAATGGTGTCCTCATTTACAATGGCTGGATTTATATCCCTGCCAACTGCTTCCTCCACCGCTCTATCCTCCAATGGTGCCATGACCATGCCTCTGCCGGCCACCCTGGCTACCTTAAAACTTGACAACTTGTTGCCTCTGACTTTTGGTAGCCCAGTCTTGCTTTCTACATTTGCCACTACATCAAAGGCTGCACCATATGCCAACAAAACAAATCCAACACCCACCTGACTGTGCCCCCACTCACCCCCATCTGCTCTACTTGCACCCGCCCCTTCCAACAAATCTCCTGTGATCTTATTACCAACCTCCCCCTCTCCAGGGGCTTCAATTCTCTTCTGGTCATG
>QFEL01003942.1:0-12315 GCA_003316195.1 Neoboletus brunneissimus
CATTCATTAGAGAGCGAACTCGTGCATCTCGAAGAAACCGTCCAGCAACTCCGCAACAAGCTCTCCGATTCCCAACGTCAAGTGGATGGTTCGAATGAGACTATCGAGCTGCTTCGTGGACAGGAGAGTTCAGGTACGTTTATTAGCACCTTAAGTCGTAAAATAATCAATTCATGTCTCGAAGAAATTGTTCAGCAGCTCCGTGACCAGCTCTCCGACTCCCAGCATACAGCGGATACCCTCAATACAACCATCAAGTCCCTTCGTGAGTGCACCTATCGCCACCCTGACGCGTGTTTCAATGATATCTCCGTCCATCAGGCAGTAAAAATGCCAATCTCGAACAGCAATTGCGCGTCCTGTATGCCGATTCCCAACACAGAGTGGATAGCCTCGTCCAGGTCCTGAATGCGCATGAGGAGAAACATCGATGTGAAGCCCTATATGCCGAGGGTCGTATAATCGATGCTGCGCTCTCTCTTCTCGAGATCACCAACACCGTAAGCGAGGAAGTCAGAGCCAACAGGGTCATAATGGATTGGCTTGCTAGTGAGTTTTGGTGTCCCTTATCAAGATAAGGTAATCAATTTTTTACCATCAGCGTTCAAAAGCCAATGCATATCAAAACTGGAAATAATTGGAGACGAGGTATCAAAAACCAAGAAACAGGACGAAGCGGTTTCCGCCTACTCTACCGCCTTGTTACTCGGTCCCTCCACCCCGGCCACCTTGCTAATAAAGTGGGCAAGGATAGTACTCATTCGTAGCTCAGCCAGTGAAGCATTGACTGCTGCCACCAAGGTAGGCTTTACAAGATAATCTGACACTGGAGGTTGACGGTCTTCGCGACTCAGTTTAATCTTCCGAGATTTCTCATCTACCGGGCAATTTGCGATGTTCTCGAAGACGGCCGGTTGCCAGAGGCGATCAAGTGTTTCCAGCAGATGGTGAATGAACTAGGAGAGGGTACAGGGAATCGCAATGGGCAAACTCAACCGGAACTTGGTGAGGGGTTCGAACGGCGACATGGCGATGCGACAAATTCTTTCCACACAATGACAAACATCCCCGAGAAGGAAATGAGGTCTACAGATGAAATGGAATGGGCAGCTAGTGAGTATTTGCTCCTTGGTTCATCACCCTTGGTGCCCTCTGACATTGAACATCAGACTTCAAAGCGCGTTGTCTCAAGACCCTAATGCAATGGGGAGATATCGCGATGGACTCTACCTCATATGGAGATGCTGTTGTGCATTTCACTACAGCATTGACCCTCGATCCCCTATCGACAGACCTTTTGATCAAGCGAAGCAAAGCACGGGCTGGAATTGAATTATGGAAAGATTCCCTGAAGGATGCCGATGCGGTACGTGTATCCTCATTTACACTGGAGCAAATAACCAATGTGATTCCAGGCGATCAAGCTCAACCCGTCATCCCCACGTGGCCATGAAAGAAGGCATGCAGCACTCCTTGGCGCTCGCCGTTACGGCGAAGCAATCGATGCGTACGGCGATATGCTTCTAACGCTTGAACAATCTCCACATCCTGCTGCCCGGGGTAAGCACTCCCAGACTCCCACGAAAACGTCGTCTGAGGATTCTACCCGTTGCAGAATTGCGTAATCGCTATGCGAGCCCATCCGAGACGATGGCGGCGATTTGCAGCTCTGCCAAGCGGAATCAGCGGGACGTTCCACTCGTCTTCATCAATACGGAGACCGGTCGTCTTTGTGACAAGCGGGAGCGATTGGAAGGATTCCAATCTGATCCAAAATTCAAGGAGCTCGTCGCATCCATTACGACAAGACGCGACGACGACTCCTCTCGCATCACGCAGACCGTTCAGGAATACTTCCGATATGCCACGTTCTCCCATACTTGGGAAGGAGCCGAACCGCTGTTCCACGACGTCCTCAATAGATCAGTAAATAAATTGAGAGCATCGCCCACAATCTCGAAGTTGGTGATGTTCTGTATGACGGCGCGGGAGGCTGGGTTGCGTTGGGCATGGTCCGACACGTGTTGTGTCAACAAAACGGATGGTTCAGTGCTTCAGGAATCCTTGACGTCGATGTTTCAATGGTACCACCAATCCGCTCTCACGATCGTTCACCTGAAGGGCGTACGATCCGACTCGGAGCTGCGTGCTCTCGTGAAGTGTTTGTGGAACACTCGTGCATGGACGTTGCAAGAGTTCTTTGCATCCCGTGTTATCCGTTTCTACACCGAAGATTGGAAGCCCTATCGTCCTGAAGAGAGCGTATACAACCACAAGGATTCATCGGTCATCATGGACGAGATGGCGGCTGCAAATGGTGTCGATGGACGAGTTCTGCTCTCCCTCCGACCTGGATCAGAGGATGTACGACAGAAACTCTGTCTTGCTGCAACGCGGATCGCCACGAAACAAGAGGACATAGCCTACTCGCTTTTTGGTATATTTGATGTGTCTATCCAAGTCAATTATGGCGAGGGCCAACAACGCGCTTTGGGTCGCCTATTACAAGAGGTGCTGACTCGGTCAGGTGATGTCACCATCCTGGCCTGGACAGGACAGGCATCCGACTACAACAGCTGCCTTCCTGCGGAGATTGGTGTATATCGTGAACCGGTATCACCCTATATCCCGTCACCAATTGAAGATGACAAGATGGACGCTCTGGTCACGGAACTACGCACATCTTCTGGATATCTCGACTCCGCCTTGATGCTATATAGTGGAGTCATCGCTCTCCCATCTCCGCGACTGGTCAGCCGCCGCTTGAGCCTATCTTGCATCGTGCTTCCGTTGAAAGGCCCATTGGTCTCGAGCGTTGATTCTCAGTATGTTTATCGCGCTATGACATCTGCACTGGGGAACATCGAGATCAAGACAACGGAGGATTTACCCACCCTGAACAATCTAGTACTAGTGCATCCATGGCTCCAGTGCCTTCTTGATTCCGCCCATCCTTCCGATAATCTAATCGTGGACGATGACGACGAACCGCTCACCCCAGTTGATGGGAATGGCAGCGATGACAATTCCGACGGGCTCACACCCTTTACATCACATACCGCATCCCCTTCATATGACAAGCCTACCAGAGCGTTACGGCTCTTCGCGCGTCTCAGACAACCTTTCGGCGCGCTGTTACTCGTTTCTCTATCCCACAACGAATACAAACGTGTCGCATCTGATAACCCTATTGTTGTGCAGCTACAGGAGAACGTTTCGCCGCGCTATCTCGCACAGAAGATACGGACGCTAGATATCTTGTAGTTGCCATGCTATCTTGGGAAGTTCGTCTGTCTTTGTTTCCGAAAATCTTACTCTTACCATCTTGGACTTGACTTTGCATATTCTCGCATTTCGCATTACTTTGTGTGACATATATCATTCTGTTCGAATACCCCATGTATCATGGCAATCTCTGTTGTAACTCAGCGGTCGGGCAGTGGGAGCCAGCAGGCTAGTATTAGTACAAGCGAGGGAGGCCTCTCAACCACTATTAGAGACTCGGGGTGTGGTTCAACTGTGTCACCGACAATCCAATCAATCTTTTTACTACTCCTACTTTGCAACTGCCCTGGTGACCTATCGTCAGATCAATCGAATGTCAAGAAACACTCATCCTGATCCATCCACATATAGTCGATGTCATCATGGGGAGCCTGAGAGCTGTCACACTTTTTAAATCCATCTTACGCTGTTTCATGTACCCGTGGGCCAAATCGAGCATTGGTAGTAATCCCGGGTTCTGTATGTGTAATCTTTGTCTACGACTTCACCGTCGTCGGCGGGAGTTCTGGTCGCTTTGCGTGGTGAGATGACTAACCGTAGTAGCCGCGTCAGTGAATTGATGATCGGATCACTGGTGATAGGGAATCTGAACGCGTTCCAAAGCATTGGAATGAACGAGCGTAAAGGGGAAAATATAGACGTTAGTCACTACTAGCGAGATCGACAGCCTGAGATAGGTGAAATTGTGCAGAATCGGACAGACCTTTAAGCGGTCGACGTGAACCATGAACATGCTCGGAATAACACGGGGGTTGATGAATATCTTACATCACGTTGAGACGCCAGTCTCGATTGTGTGGGCGGGGATATGAACCGTAGGCAGCTTTCTCGTCCTCCGGTCGCCTTCTCCCTAGCCACCAAAGAGATCTTGGCGAAGGACCTGTTCTTAGGGCATAGCAAAGTCCAGATTTGCAGAAGCGTCGGATGACGGCATAGATTGTGAGCAGCCATTTCCTATCGCGACTTTGGTACGCAATCAAACGAAAATTGTCGGAAACTGTTGCTGATTGCTCTAGGTGAGAGATTTGCGTTCAGAGCAAGATGATGGGTGTAGAACCCAAGATGAGAATCAAGGGGTGAATTTGCTATGGAGTGGCTGTGGACATGAACTCTATCGCTTTCTCGACGATACCCTTTCGTTTGCACTTCCGATGGACCACGTGTATCCGCATAGAATTGCTATCCCGGGTGTAAGTCAACCAGAAACAATTCATCTGTGCGTTGAAGGTCAAGACGGGAGTTCTCTTATCATCTATGAGGTGCATTGTTGGGACAGATTGAGCGGGTCCTGGCAGTTCGATCGAACTACTACACTTGCTGGTTATGCCGATGGACTATATTGCTCGAGGCCGCCTAGCGTCGAGATGATGCTGGAGACGTCGGGCTCAGATGAAGAGAGGGTCCAGTCGTCAACCTGAAGCCACTTTGGGGAGGAATCGTGGACATGATAGGCATCGAAGGACACGCTCGACTCTGCATAAACACGCCTTGTAAACGTTTTTGAGTGGTCCAACTGCTCTGTGGCTCCTTCCTTCGCCACCGGTTGTTCCCTGGAGAACGATTTCCTGCAAGAGTTGCGGATTAACTCCGTTTGTGGAGCTGAAGCACGCATTGCAAAGCGGAAGCCATTCGTATAACAGGTAAAGTGAAACACGAACAAAGTAGAAGCGACAGAGGAGCCCCTGTCACCATCCATGAGTTGTATGACTGTTCGGCAGCTCGTTTAGCTGCTTTCCGCGACCATCAGCTTCGAACGTGACTTTCCTCATCACTAACTCTCACTGTACCACCAACAACAAGCGCCCAGAGGTGGCCATAGGTGTGTGAAATAATGTGTTTCGGTATCAGGAGGCACGTGTATGCCTGGCGACAATGGCGCGCTGCGAGTAGACGACCGCACATCCTTTTCTTTCCATCACTCCGTTTCTTGGCCAAGCATGATTTCGAGGAAAAGCAGGCGGTCAAGGAATGGTGAGCGCTTGGACGACGCTTCCAAGAGCGTGATACTGATGGGGACCTAAGAGTCGAACGAAAACAGTTCCTCCTCCAGTATCATTTCCCGACAGCAAGCACAACCGATCGAAATAGATGCTCGAGGTAGCATATTGTCGGTCGCATTTCTCGTTGATGGGAAGCACATCGTGAGCGGTGATAAGAGAGGAAAGATTCGACGCTGGCGAGTAGAAGACGGCGTAGAAGTGGGGACGCCAATAGATGCGGGAAGCTTTGTTTGGAACATTGGAGTGTCGCGAGACGGAAAGTGGATTTCGGGGGGGATGGACAGTGGCGAGGTGACGGTGTGGGATGTGGAGAACCACGACAAGGTGACCACGTTCAAAGCACACGAGTATGCCGTGTATGCGGTGGATTTCTCCCCAGATGGGACGAGAATCGCGACTGGATCGGATGACTGGACTGTCTGCGTCTGGTCACTCCTTACTGGCGAACGACTGGTCGGCCCCTTGGTACACGACCAATCTGTTTCCGCGGTCAAATTCTCGCCTGACGGAGGCCTCGTCGCCACTGCCACGCGGTGGCGCAACTCTGACTTAGTGAGCGAGCAGGTTCGGATCTACGACAGCCAGAGCGGCCACCTCTTTGGTAACGTCCCAATCGAAGTCCCCTTCTCCCATAACCAAACCCTCGCATGGACCAGCGATAGCAGGCAGCTCTTTGCATTATCTGGCGACGGAAGGATCAACTGTCTCCACGTGTCCACCGAGACGACGCATTCTCAATGGCACATAAGCAGCAACGATGAACCCAGATGCATCGCTCTAGCAAGCAACGGCACATTCATCGCAGCTTCCGCAAACTCACGGGTCTTGTTCTGGGATGTTGGGACCCACAAGCAAATCGGGTCTGCCATCCAGCATACAACTCGTGTCATGTCTATGGCTATCTCAGCAAACTATGACCTTGTGATTGGTGGAGGCGAGACAATCTCGCTTCGCAGTCTGCGTGACATCCTTCCCTCATCATATTCTTACAACGTAAGTGCACTTGCTCAAATTATCGCTGTGTGAGACCCCGCGTCGTTGACTGCTGCGGATTGTCGCACAGCCGGCCAGTCGGCGCATGGAGATGGAAAAGGCCGATCTCGAAGAGACAATCAGGTCCCTTCGTGCACATGGGGAGAACTCCGGTGCGTTTATCGTCACTTTGACTCGCGTGTTGTTGACGTCCACGTTCTTTAGACAACAATATTGCGCGTCTCGAAGAAACTGTGCAGCAACTCCGTGACCAGCTCTCCGACTCACAACGCGCCGCCAATCAAGAGAAAGATAACCTGAACGAAATCATTGAGTCCCTTCGCGGACAGGACATGAACTCGAGTACGTCTATCGTCACCCTGACTCGTGCTTCATTGACATCTCCGTCCATCAGAAAGGCGCAATGCACATCTCGAAGAAACTGTGCAGCAACTCCGCGACCAGCTCTCCGACTCAAAACGCGCCGCCAATCAAGAGAAAGATAGCCTGAACGAAACCATTGAGTCGCTTCGCGCACAGGACATGAACTCGAGTGGGTCTATCGTCGCCGTGATCCGCATGTTGTTGACGTCCACGTTCCTTAGACAACAATATTGCGCGTCTCGAGGAAACTGTGCAACAACTCCGCGACCAGCTCTCCGACTCGCTGCATGCCTCCAATCAGCAGAAAGACAGCCTGAACGAAACCATCGAGTCCCCTCGTGCACAGGACACGAACTCGAGTATGTCTATCGTCACCCTGACTCACGCTTCATTGACATTTTCGTCCATCAGAAGGATACGATGCACATCTCGAAGAAACTGTGCAGCAACTCCGTGACCAGCTCTCCGACTCCCAGTACAGAGCAGATAATCTCAGCAAAATCATTGAGTCGCTTCGTACACAGGAGATGAACTCGAGTGCGTACATCGCCATCGTAACTCGTGCCTCATCGACACTGTCGTCCATTAGACACCAAAACCGCCCACCTCGAACAGCAACTCCAACACAAAGCGGATACCCTTGCTCAGATCCTGCATGTGCATGAGCAGAAACATCAATGTGAAGCCCTGTATGCCGAGGGCCGCATAATCGATGCTGCGCTCTCTCTTCTTGAGATTACCAACACTGTCAGCGAGGAAGTCAGGGCCAACAGGGTCATACTGGACTGGCTTGCTAGTGAGTTTTGCCATCGCACATTAAGATGGGTATTTAATTTTTACCATCAGAGTTTAAAACCCAATGCATATCAAAGCTGGAAATAATTGGAGACGAGGCACCGAATACCGAGAAACAGGACGAAGCAGTTTCCGCCTACTCTACCGCGTTGTTACTCGGCCCTTCCACCCCGACCACCTTACTAATGAAGTGGACAAAGACTGTGCTGATTCGTAGCTCAGCCAACGAAGCATTGAATGCTGCTACCAAGGTAGGGTTTACATGATAGTCTGACGCCGGACGTTGACAGTCTTTGCGAATCAGTTCAATCTTGCAAGGTTTTCCGTCTACCAGGCAATTTGCGATGTTCTCGAACAGGGCGGCCGCATTTTGGAGGCGATCGAATGTTTCCGACAGATGGAGAGTGAGCTAGGAGAGGCCACGGATAGCCCTGATGGGCAAGCTCAGTCAGAACTCGGTGAAGGGTTCAAACGGCGATATGAGACAAATTCTTTTCGCACAACGACAAACATCTCCGAGCAGGAAACGATGTCCATAAATGAACCCGAGTGGGTAGCTGGTAAGGATTTGCTGCTTGGTTCATCACCCCTGGCACCCTCTGAGATTGAACATCAGACTTCAAAGCCCGTTCTCTCAAGGCATTAGAGCGGTGTGGAGATGTTGCCATGGACTCTACTTCATATAAGGATGCCATCACCCATTACACCACAGCATTGACCCTCGATCCCTCGTCCACAGACCTTTTGGCGAAGCGAAGCAAAGCGCGAGCTGGAATTGGATTATGGCAAGATTCGCTGGAGGATGCGGACGCGGTACGTGTATCCTGATTTACATTGGAACAAATACTAATACGATTCCAGGTGATCAAACTCGACCCATCATCTCCATGTGGCTACGAAAGAAGGCATGTAGCATTAGTTGGCGCTCAGTGTCATGATGAAGCAATCAGTGCGCACAACGATATGCTTCTGAAGCTGGAACAATCTCCAGATGCTGCTACTCGGGGTAAACATTTCCTGAATTGCACGAAAGCTTTCGTCTGAGGAATCTGCCTCTTGCAGAATTACGTGACCACTATGTGAGCCCATCGCAAACAATGGCAGCCATTCGCAGTTCTGTCAAGCGGACTCAGCGGGATGCCCCCCTTGTCCTCATTAACACGGAGACCGGTCGTCTTTGTGACAAGCAAGAGCGTTTAAATGAATTTGAAGCTGATCCGAAATTCAAGGAGCTCGTTGCATCCATTACAACGAGACGTGACAATTCTCGCATCACGCAGACCGTCCAGGAATATTTCCGATACGCCACATTTTCCCATACTTGGGAAGGAGCTGAACCGCTGTTTCACGACGTCCTTCATGAACCATTACACAAACTATCAGAATCACCCACATTCTCGAAGTTGGTGATGTTCTGCATGACGGTGCAGGAAGCTGGGTTGCGCTGGGCATGGTTCGACTCGTGTTGTATCAACAAAGCGGACGGCTCGGTGCTTCAGGAATCCTTGACGTCGATGTTTCAATGGTACCACAAATCCACCCTGACAATCGTTCACCTGAAGGGTGTACGATCCGACTCGGAGTTGCGTGCTCTCGTCAAGTGTTTTTGGAACACCCGTGCATGGACGCTACAAGAGTTCTTTGCATCTCGGGTTATCCGATTCTACACCGAAGATTGGAAGCCCTATCTACCTCACGAGAGTGTGTATAATCACAAGGATTCATCGGTAATCATGGACGAGATGGCGGCTGCGAACGGAGTTGATGTACAAGTTCTGCTTTCTCTCCGGCCTGGATCAGAGAATGTACGGCAGAAGCTCTGTCTTGCCGCGACGCGCACCGCTACGAAGCAAGAGGATATAGCCTACTCGCTGTTTGGTATATTTGACGTCTCCATCCCAGTCACGTACGGCGAGGGCCAACAGCGCGCTCTGGGTCGCCTCTTGCAGGAGGTGTTGACTCGGTCGGGTGATGTCACCATTCTAGCCTGGACAGGCAAGGCATCTGACTACAACAGCTGTCTTCCTGCGGAGATTGGCGTATATCGCGAGCCAGCGTCACCCTATATCCCCTCGCTAATTGAGGATGAGAAGATGCACGTGCTGGTCACCGAATTACAGACGTCCTCAGGATATGTCGACTCGGCCGTGATGCTATACGATCGACTCGTTCATCTCCAATCGCCGCGTCTTTTCAGCCGCCACTTGAGCTTATCTTGCATTATGTTTCCGCTGAGGGGTCCGTTGGTCTCGAGCGGTGATTCTCAGCATGTTTATCGCGCCATGACATCCGCTCTCGGGAACTTCGAGATCAAGACGACGGAAGACTTATCTAGCCTGAGCAACCTGGTGCTCGTGCATCCATGGCTCCAGTGCCTTCTTGACCCCATTCTTCCTTCGGAGAATGTGAATGTGGACGACGATGCTGAACCGCTCACCCCACTCGACGGGGATGGCGGCGATAGCAATTTTGATTGGCGCGCTCCCTCTACATCACATACCATATCCCCTTCAGACGACATGCTTACGAGAGCGTTACGGCTTTTCGCGCATCTCAGACAGCCTTTCGGGGCGCTACTGCTCGTCCCTCTATCACACAATGAATACAAACGTGTCGCATCCGATCACCCTATCGTGGTGCAGCTACTCGAGAATGTTTCACCGCGCTACCTCGCGCAGAAGATACGGACGCTAGATATCTTGTAGTTGCCGTGTTGTCTTGGGGAGTCTGTCTGTCTTTGTTTCCTGATCTCTTGCTCTTGCCATCCCGGACTTGAACATTGGACGTCCTCGCATTTCCCATTCCTTTCTGATATATCATACTCCTGTTTGTAGAACATCGTGTATCATTGTACTTTTGGAATAAGCTGGATGTGTTGTGTCTCCTTGCGTATCTTCCGAGTCGAGTATTGATGTGCAATATGTGCACGACAACTGCACCTCTCTCGCACATACCCCTAGTGAAACACGCAACAAATAAAATATACACACGAGGTGCCAACGGTTACGATGATACAATCCCTGTCATAGCTGGTGGGGATAGATGGGTGTGGATGCAACCAATGTCCACGGCAGGGGAATGGAGCTCTTACGTGCCCCCTCCCACGCCCACCACAGCTACACCGACGCACCAAACGCCAGCGCAAAGCTAACACACTCACCTCGAACGTCAACGCCCAGCATGCCGGTCCGCGTCATACCCCACCTGATTGGATTCCGAATCGGAGACGTGCGCGATAGCGATGAAGGCGTAGAGGTATGAAAACGCGAGGGTGCTAAGGCAGGGAGGAAAGGTGATAATGTCGTAGTCGCAGCCTAGATTAGAGAGGCTCTAGATGATGGGGATGAGAGAGGTTGGCGTGGTGGCGTATGTTGGCGGTGGGAGATAATGGCCAAAAAAACAGGGATGAGGATGGTGAACGTGCATCCATGCGCGAGACCTGCGCCAATATTGGCACGGTGTATCGTATCGTACATGGTCAGATCCAGTCAGGGAATGGAATTTTGAAAGGGGGGGGGCGTACCTCAGTACCCATGCGTCTGCTTCAAGTTGTTCTCGGACACCAACAACCATCCATGTGTGGGCGCAAACAAGCAGAGCTGTGAATGCGATTCTGCCTAAACGGTATTTTCTGAGGAAGCCACGGTTGGCGTCGCTTTTTATGGCGTATTCTACACCAACTCGATGATTACACTTTGAGGTGCGTAAATATCATACGCCCGCTTGACCGCCACTGCCGCCAAAATTCTGTGATGTCAGGCATGGCATTATCAGCAGCACGTACATCCACAGTGAATTGTTATCCCAGGTTCAATCGACCGGAAAAATTTCACCTAAATATTGTATTTCCTGTGCGTCGCACTGGTCAAGACAAAAGTTCCTTTGCCACCTCGGGTGCATCGTTGGGACAGATTGGGCGGGTCCTAGCGGTGCGAACTACTATACTTGGTAGTTTTGTTCGATGAGCCATATTACTCAAGCACTCACGGCCGCCCAGTGTGGGAATGATGCTGGAGACGTCGGGCTCAGATGAAGAAAGATCTAATAGTCGCCCTGAAGTCGCTTTTGGAAAACAAACATGGATATGGCAGACATTAGGAGACACGATCGACTCTACGGAAACACGCCTTGTGATCAATTTCGAGTGCTTCGTGGCTCGTTTGTTTGTTGCTGCTCATTCCTTCCAAACTCGAGAACGATTTCCTACAGAGTTGTGGATGGAATCCGTTTGTGGGGCCGAAGCACGCTTTGTAAAACGGGGGCCATTCGTATAGCAGGTATAATGAAACACGAACAAAGTAGAAGCGACAAAAGAACCTCTGTCGCCATTCATGAGTTGTATGCTGTTGAGCAGCTCATTTAGTTGCATCCCTCGGACCGGCTGCTTCGAACTTGATTTTCCCCCGTCGACAACTGTCAAGTCGCCACCACAACGACGATGATATATGTAGGTGGGGTGAGAACGAGCACCCAGAGATGATTGTAGGTGTGGGAATTGATGTGTGTCGTGAAGGAGGCACGTGTACGGTGTCAGGGTACAGTTGAGTGGACGACCACTACGGTGTCCTTCAAGTTCTCTCCATCGCTCAGTTACTTGGCCAAGCATGCCTTTCCCGGCTTTAAAAAGTGGGCGGTCAAGAAAGGGTGAGCACTTCAGCGAGATTTTCAGGAGTGCAGTACTGATGAGGACCTAAGAGTCGAGTGAAAACAGTTCCTCCTCCAGCGCCATCCACCTACAGCAAGAAAAACCAATCAAAATCGACAGTAAAGGCAGCATAACGTCAGTCGCCTTCCTCGTTGATGGGAAGCACATCGTGAGCGGTGATAAGAAAGGAAAGATTCGACGATGGCGAGTGGAAGACGGCAGTGAGGTGGGGAC
>QFEL01003943.1:0-16838 GCA_003316195.1 Neoboletus brunneissimus
TTTTTGTGCTGTAGAAAACGCGTCCAGGGGCACTCTTGCCATCGTTTCATCAGTTCGTCGCGCAGATTTTCGTGTGCGCGCTCATCCCAGTCCTGCGCGCTACCGCCTTGACGGAGGAAGAAAGCGTGCGCGTTGCGATCCAGGGCGTCACGCACAGCAGAGACGTAGGAAGCGTCAAAGGATTCGTTGTCATTCCCTGCAACCTGTACCATCTCATACATAACATGCAACAGTTTGTGTGGCAAGGGACCGATGAAGAGTCGGCGGGCGCGGTGACCACATGAGGGTGCGCCTGGAATTCCTGAGGTGTGCGGTGGGTCAGAAGAAGACTCGGGGACAGTCATCTGTGCTCGTCGAGTAGTGCTTGAGATCTGGACGGTCGAGGGACTCACAGGAGAGCTTGTGCTACTAGTTTGCCTTCAGAGGCAAACACTGCGGCCATGACGTCACAAACCGCCAGCTGGTAGGACCAAGGCTGCAAAGCAAGGCAACGGTCAAGCAAATATTATTACGGTGGTCCGTGAACCGTCGTGCTACTATTACTGAGCGGCGATGTGATCTATGCAATTAAATAGGTCGACAAAGTACTAGTGAATGTCATGCCCATGAATCAATGCTTTATTTCCGACACCTTGGTCCCCCGCGAAAGAATGTCGTGCGACTCCTGGACAAACTGCTCTGCCTCAGATCTCTCAAACCTACGAGATGGTCAATGTCCGCAAATCGCCACCTAGAGCGGAAATACGTACCCAACCTTTTTGCCCTTGACGAACATATCGGGCTCACGGAACGCAAATGGGTTCACGTCTTTGGAAGGGTTAAGATTGGCCAAGCTGTGATTGACGAACCGGTGTGTTGACTCGTCGCTGCGGACGGCGTATATGACATCAAGAAGCTTGGCATCTGGAGCAAGTCGCCAATAGTCGATGGCGATCGCCGGCGCCGGCATATCGGCCCATTTTTGCAGGTGGCCAGCCTGGATCTCCTCGATGCATCGCGTACTAAAAGCCGATTAGGCAAGTTGAGAATCGCCTCGTGAAAACGGCACCTACTATGTCATCACGGCCTCTTCCTCCAGGTGTCCCACGAATCTATGACACAATCGAGGCGAAACCATGTACGCGAGGACTAAGAACGGTGGTGAGACGAGGCCACGAGGCCATTAGGCGTACGTACAAAAGATATTGAAAAAAACGCCTTGTGTACCAAGAACCAGTGCACGGAAAAACAGAGTGGGTTGTTTGAGCGTCATGAAAGTCCTTCATGGTATGCATGCATCAGTAATCAACTTTGAGGGAAGAGCAAAATGACTACATACATCAAATGCATCCGCTCGTTCTCTGCTTCTTCGAGTAACGTGTGGATCCACCCTGAGTCACGTCGCTAAAGGTGGTGTGGTTAGCCTTCCGAGATGAGACCAAACGTTGGCCATCTACCATGAGTCTGAGACTGCCAAGATGCCTGAGCATGGCAGCAACCATGCCAGGTACTCCAGCAACTGTTTCGAGGAACAAGATTCGTGACAGCCATGCGGCTTCTCCAAGAATATAACCTTTTTCTTTAAGTTCGTCTGTGGTCATATTGTGGTCGCGAGGAAGCGGCTTGTGCTTGTATCCCGAGACGAAATCAAAACCCCATCTAATTCGCAATGTTTAACACAAGGTTGACGAACTAGACCATGAAAACGAACCGGGTCAGCTTGACGAGATTATAAGCAATCTTATCAGGGATTGTCTTTGCTTCTCTGTGGAGGATCTACGGGTGGAATGTCAGCCACAGAACATGAAGGCCAGAATGGTGAAGAGACGCAATGCACCTCCACAGACTCCATCTCTTCCTGGGAGTAAACAGGGTGAAATAGAACCCAGTCCCCACGTATTTCCTGAGGCACTGTGCTGACTGCATCGACCTGAGTTAATGTCGACTGTGATGCTTTTTTGTCCTCTGTCGTATAATTAGAATCGATCTTTCGTGCCTGATAACGACGATTTACTTGTATGGAACCCTTCTGTGCCAACGTCCACCTGTTCGTTGGGACGTTTTTTGACGAGTGAGTTATGATCGGTTGTCCCAGTATGGAAGCGCCCAGCGAGCCGAGGGGCAATAGAGAGGTCAGGGGTACTTGAGTAGGTACATCGGAGAGCAGAGCGCAAGATCAGTGGATGCTGGCGAACAGCAATCCTAACCAAAGCAGACATTTGCGAGTTATTTGACGCGTGTTGTGCAGGACCCGCTGCGTCTTTTAAGCCACCAACAGCCCGAAGAGTCCCGACGACATCCTCCGGGATGTGCCGCTTTTCAGCGGCACGGGAAATCGTTGCCGCCGACCTGATGCTGTGTTATGAGCATTGTTGCTGCCTGCAATGAGCATTACAACCACCCGCATCGGTCCTCCGGCGACCATGAAAGAGACCTGCCCACTCCGACAGATGCGTGCGCTTTTGAGAAGCTTACCAAGACATCTCTCACGTGATGTTGGCTATGTCCTGCTCGATATGGGTTTACCCCTATTGGGTTGAGTGGGTCCTTGTGTGTGCCGCACACTTGCCTTGTGCATCACAGTTCGCATCTGATAGATTATCTGTGACTAAAGGCAGGGTATCCACTTTGGAATGGCAGATCTACAGGATCACGATTTAGGTATGCGCCATCGGGTTGGTGGGCACGATGTAAACGAATTACGGTATGGTAGACTGGGTCGAACCAGAAGCGGACCGGTCTGGGGGGGTTGAATATTGAATAACCTATCATCTCAACGGCGATGTTTGCTCCATCTGGGTGTTTCTGACCATCGCGCTACTATCCGAATAGTGGCGGTGCGAGATTTCAATTGAGAACGACCAATCGATGGTGTCCTTGGACATCGTGCGCAGTCGATATTTGACGACGAAACACGCGCATCAAAATGGAAGACCTGATATTCAGGGGTGTTTGTCAGCATCTAGAAGGCGGGTGATCAATAGGACAAACAAGAGGCTGTACGCGAATAGCAGAACAAGAGGTATGCGGCGACTTGGACCTTTTCCCGTAAAAAGTCGACCTCAGGCCTGGTTACTGACAGGGACGGGTGGCCAACGTCGCAAATGAGGCAAGTGTTGAGTAACGACAGGCAGCCCAGAGATTGGGTGGTAGTCGAGTTCACACAGTCATTCGAGGTGTTCGTTCGGATCATGAATGAGGTGAGGCAGGTAGGTACTGGCGATCTGATATTAAGAGAGGACATGATGCACGAGGCTACCGGGAAGAATAGAGAGAATGGGACAGACGCGCTCGTCGCTGGCAAGAGCCTGGCAACGGGTCTGGGAGAGGGCAGTGCGGGCTGAGAGCTGCGTCGGTGGTGGACTGGTGATGTGGGAAAGGGGGACGGAGACAGATATGGGTGGCTCATTGCCGGAGAAGCACCAGGAGGAGCACATGGGGAAGAGGCCGAGCGCTGCCATAAATTGGAGAGCCACATGATCGTGCGGCAGGACATGTTGAAGGTGGAGTCAAGGGAAGAATACCACGATCAATGGAGAGTGGGAACATGAGAGTTTCATCTCCGAGGTCGAGGAAGGAGAGAGGGCCCGTAAAGGTATGATAATAGGGAGGTCACTATGACGAGGAATGCAGGGTGGGACGGCACGCGCAGGACAAGGAGAAGGTTGTCGGCCGCATTGGGAGAGGGCGCAGGAGGGAATCTGAGGAATCTGAACGGGATCTTGGGTACCCGGATGGCAGCAACGAGGAGGGAAAGACGCCCGGCAGGACAGCGCGCAGAGTACGATCGGATTTCTGGGTGAGATATAAAACTGGAGAAAGACGGCCCTGGCACAACCCTGGCACGTCTTTTCGACCACGACTTGACGCTGGAAAGCACCAGCAGATGTGTCACATCGGGTCCGATGGACAACGTCGCACAGTACGGTCCTGCCAATCCCCTCCCAGTCTACCCCGCCCCATCCTCGCCCGAAAATCACAACCCGGCTCCGTCTCAGACCTGGCTCTCGAAACAGCAACACTCCCCGACCGACCCCGTCTTCTCCGCACCCGACAACGACCCCTACGTCTCACCCGCCCCCTACACCCCCGACCAGCCCTATCCACCCTACCCCCAGTCCCCCTCCATCCGCAATGACCACGCCATCCACCCCGCCATCGCCATCCCGCCCCAGATCCCCCCCAGCATCGGCCCCGCCCGCATCACCCGCCGCCAGGCACGTGCCCAGTCCACCCTCCACCTCGGGATAAGGAGAGACCGTCCACCGTCCGCCACANNNCCACTCCGAAGAGGTGCGCCCTTTCTCCCTTTTCTCCCTTTCTCCATGCTTGACCCCGCCGCCAGCCTGCGTACTTCATGTCCCCCGCCAGTGCCATCTCCCGCCCACAGACTCCCATCGCCGCCACCGACGCTCCGCGCTACCAGCAGCCCCCAGATCGCACACCGGCCTACCCCCTCCCCGCACCCCCCGCCGATGTGCCCCTCCCGTCCCCCCGCTATCTCCCCACCCCCGTCTCCGGCTCGCCCTACTCCCCCTTCTCCCTCTATCCCACCCACTCCAGATCTGCATCTTCTTACTCCACATCTAATCCGCGCTCCGCTTCTCCCGCCCTGAGTGTCGCTTCCGCACTTACTTCGATTTCCTCAGCTACTTCTACTGCACCCAATTCTCAGACATTCGCAGCATATCCGCTCCCGTCCCCACCGGTGGGTCCGGTCGTTCCGCGCGCCAAGCAACGCAAACAGCGTCTCTTCAATGTCGACCGCAAGGCCATTTGCGTATACCATCAGGAGAATCCCAATGCCCGTCAAGAAGACATCGCCGCCCGTTATGGCGTCGAACGCAGCACCATCAGCAAAATTCTCAAGCACAAAACAAAATGGATGAACGTCCCCGAGGATGACGACATGCGTGTCGCCAAGCATCGGTAAGCGCAGCCTTTTCCACCTTGCCCTCCCCGTTAAAGCTTGGGCACCAGCCCTTCCAAATTCCCCGAGGTCGAAGAGGAGCTCGTCAGTTGGCTCGTCCAAATGAAGAAACAGAACACCCTTCTTACGGATGCCCTTATACGCAATAAAGCAAAGGAAACCGCGCGGAACCTCCAGATCCCCGACGAAAGATTCAAGGCCAGCTCTGGATGGGTCGAAAATTTCAAGCATCGCCATAACATCCGTAAGGGAGTTTGGCTCGGTGCTCACAAGTCCCTCCGTGCAACGCGCGGCGTTGGTGCCACTCATCTCCGCAAAGGTAGTAACGAGAGCGTCCTCTCCCCTCTCAATCCTGCCTTTGAGTCCAGGTCCGAAGCGCTCGCTCGGCGGGACTCGCCCACAGCAGAGGATGGCGATGATGACATGGAGTCGGAAGACGATCAGGATCTCGATCTTTCCCAGGACAATCAGACCGTGGCAGGACCCTCTCACTCTCAGACGGAGCCATCTGCTTCTCACAATCCCCTCCCCCCTATATGGACCATTCAGCAAGAGCCCCTATCGACGAACGACACTCCGATCTCATCCCATCCGCCGGCTTCACAGCATAACGTGCTTCCTCAGCAGCCGTTCCCATCCCAGAACGACCGACATCATGATCCTGCCGTCGCCGACGTGCACCAGAACTCCCTCCAGCTTTCGGCCCAGCAACATATTCAACAGCAACAGGAAGTCCCCTTGTCTGCGCATGGAGATACCGCCGCGGCATATACCGATTCGGTTGTTGTATACCAGCCAGCCCCCCCGATCACGAGTGGAAGTACTATTCCCGACATCGCGGAGGCAGAGGATGCCATCAACAAAGTCATCTTGTTCGTCGATTCGCAGTCTCCAGCACTGTTGACTCCCGAAGAAAGGGGCACGCTTTCGCAAATAAAGTACGCGCTCTTTCAGGCCGCGAGCGGTGTCCCTTTTGTTAGGGAGCGGAGGTGAGGGGGTGCCCGCTCGTGCCGACGTACGGAAAAACATGTTCAACGGACCCTTCTTTCAAAAAGCATTTTACGTTGCGCTACGCTGATCTCTACCATCCCTCCATTTTTGCTCTATCGCAATATGTCACGTCTCACTGTTAAATGTCTGACTCTCCATACACACATGCACCGCATCCTTCCTG
The DNA here is from genome assembly GCA_003316195.1 of Neoboletus brunneissimus. Lineage (NCBI taxonomy): Eukaryota > Fungi > Basidiomycota > Agaricomycetes > Boletales > Boletaceae > Neoboletus > Neoboletus brunneissimus. The sequence goes on from QFEL01003943.1 coordinate 6,084, forward strand.
CAATCCCCTGCATATTCAACGCATTGCACTGCTACCTTTTCCTGTTTTACAGTCAACGGGGCACAAATCCATTTTTTTTTGCATTCCGTTTTCGCATGCCACCGATTCATTCATCGCACTCTTCCATGATGTCGCATCATTGCCTCCACACCCGCTACTCTGCTAACCGTTCTTGCACTGTGTCACAAACAGAGTAGTTATATTTCCTTGCTTAACATTGCCGTCTGCACGAGTATGATATGTTTCAGTTGTTGATTCCAATGCCCTCGCTTGCATATAATAAGTCCTTGGACCCACAATTGGTACAGTGCTTATAACGGCGACCCCTGACAAAGACAGGAAACAGAGCTGACACTGATACGAACCGACCACTGGCGGTCGCAAGTGAAATCGTCTAGGCCCACTTGATTTCACATCACATAGCATGTGAACCATACAAGCTACCTTGGCGATATGAGCACCTGTGGTGGGCATGCAGAACTGGGCACCCGAGGGAAGCACACGCCGTTTCAGGAGAGTAAACGAACTGACTGTGTCAACGCTTCAAGTTCCCGTTTTTCACGGCCTTTTCCGGTTCCCTAACACCCCATAAGCGAATACGATCGACAGAGACGGAGTGGGCGTACGACTCAGGGACAGCGTGTTTCATGATCGTCAGCTTGCCAGCAGACGCCGCAGATACCATCTGCTGTTCTATTGATTTAGTGACCTTGGCTTTGAGTGCCTGAGATGTGGGTTGGCGTAATGACATCCCTCGTGTTGAAAGGCATGGGGGTACAATACCTTGCGCATGCTGGCCTCTTTAATCAAAGCTGGTTTTTTGGGTGGTTCGTGTCGTCGCCCTTTCTTGGGGGCTGCTGCTGCTTTGGCAGCATGTCTCGCCTTTGAGGATGAGGGTTTGACCTGCAGACCTTTGGCGTTGCCTTGGGCCATACTGTGCTAGTACTGGTGGTGTGTATCGAATATGAGATCGGATTACGATCCCAACCCCGGTTGGCCCCGGAAATTTCCGGCAACGGGTGGGGTTCCAACTTTGAGGTGGTTCCTCCACCTCCGTCGTCGTCCTCGATGTTCTCCAAATCTCACCTCTTGCGTGCTCAGCGCGCGGTCGTCGTGCAACGCAAGGTACCGTGAACGGTTTCGCATTCTCTTTTTTTCTTGTTCGGCGTTTGCTCACGGTCGCGCTATGTGTTTAGCGTGCGTTGCACGACGTAGTCACGCTGCCTGGCCGGAAAGCGGTCGTTTCGTCTGGCATACCAGGATACAGCGCTGTCAGTGGCCATGTCGTCACCGTCTTTGGATGTACTGGCTTTTTGGGCAGATACCTCGTCTCTAAACTTGGTGCGCGCGCATGTCCTATCTTGCCCGTGCATCCGGCTGACCCTCCAACGTGACTACACAGCCCGGATGGGCACTCAAGTCATCGTTCCGTACCGTGAGGAAGACGAAAAAAGACATCTCAAGCCAATGGGCGACTTAGGTCAGATCGTCCCCATGGTAATACCCTTTCCTAACAGAAGAGTCATAATTTGTCTGATTGATTTCATCCAATACATATTAGGAATGGGATATACGGAATGAAGAACAAATAGCTGAATGTTTGAGACATTCCGATATTGTTTACAACCTCGTCGGGCGTGATTATGAGACCAAGTAACGAGTTCTTTTCGACCCTGCTCCGTGAGACGCATATTGATGATTATTTTTTTCTGGTATGGGTCTTGTTCGGTAGAAACTTTAAGTACGCTGACGTCCACGTCACTGGTGCGGAGAGGATCGCGAAGGTCGCTGCGGAGACTGGAGTGGAGCGCTTCGTGCATGTCTCCCATTTGAATGCTTCGCCCGATTCCACATCTGTCTTTTACCGCACCAAGTATGAAGGGGAGGAGCGGGTCAAGAGCGCCTTCCCAAGCGCTACTATCATTCGGCCGGCAGCAATGTTTGGGTACGAAGACAAGCTGCTGAACAACATGGCTAGTAAGCTGCGAACCGAACATACTTGGCATGCTACGCCGAACTGACATAATCATTGACGCCTAGTTTGGCCCATTTGGTGGAAGCTAAACCACGCGGAAACCAAAATGAGACCGGTACACGTAAGCGTTGTGTTCGCTTCTGTATTTCGGTTTCAATTTTGATGGTTGGGGTGTTATTTGTAGGTCATGGACGTCGCACAGGCTTTGGCCAATCTGATGGCTATCTCGCAACTCCCTGGCACAATTTCCCTTCCTGGACCACGAACGTTATCGCTCGAGTATCTTTTGGACCTAGTGTCGTCCGTGACATACAACCCGCCTTCTCGGGCACCAGTTATTCCCAAGCGAGTCGCGCTCGCTGTTGCCAGGGCAGCGCAGTCGGTTTGGTGGCCGCTTATCTGCCCAGATGAGGTGGAGAGGCGATACTTGGATGACGCAGCTGTTGCGGGCGACTGGGAAGCGGTCGGCGTGGTTCCAGACGAGATCGAAAACCATGCGATCACCTATCTGCGAAGATATCGGTCTGCGTACGTATGCACAGTGAGACGTATCGCTGCCGTCGGCTGATCATGGATGTCACGCATACAGAGACAACTTCCAACGCCCGGTGGTTTTCCCTTCGAGGATAAGTTAGGGCGTTCATATCCGATGTCCGGCAACGTGTAGATCATGTCATCGTAGTGATGTGCTGGAGTATGACATGATGGGGAGCACACGAATAGACTTTGACTAAAAAGTGAATTCATTAGAAGGCGTTGCCAGGAGGAGCAAGGTTCGATGGCACGGGGTGTGTCATGGTGTTGCAAGAACGGCTGGGGAGGGGCGCTCAAATGCCGCTGGCATCTTTTCTTTATGGGACCACGGCAGGTGAGGAGGGGTTTATATTAGGAATGATCAGATAAGACATGCATGTGCAATGATTCGCCAAGGGGGTGCGTATGTGAGTGGACATGATGAGTATCGTGGGAAAATGCGGAGCGGGAGAAGTACTAGGTGGGGAAGGAGCAGGCGTGTGACTGGGAACGGCCGACAACCGGGCGGAGCGGGGAGACCAACCACGAGGGCCATGGACGAGTCATAGTTTTGGATCAAAAGCCGGGAGGCACGACGGCTTTTTGCGTAGGTTGTGATGAACCTGTGGGTGGGTACGAAGACCCGGGCGAGAGCATCTAAAGGGAGAAAAGGCTGAGACGGGCCGGCGCGGACTGGGAGAAAAAAAGGCACCTGTTGAGCGCCTTGTTGCTGTGCGATCATTTCCTGCTCCTGCTGGACAATTTTTGCCTCGTCTTCCAGGGAGAGGGCGAGGGGGAGGCCGATGAGGAGGGCGGAGGTGGTGACTATCCAGACGACGTTGCCGACGACCTTTCCTGTTTTCTTGAAGAAGGACGTCGTTTTGAAGAGGGACGAGGAGAGGGACTGCCTGGTGGCAGGGGGCACGATGTCGACGAGGGCGGAGAGGCGGTCATAAAAGGACTCGTCTGGGACGGATGCCTCGGATGCGATGGAGGAGAGTGAGTCTGTGGAGTTGGTGCGGGAGGGGGCGGAGGAGGCGTAGGGGGAGTTGTGCTCTTCGACGATCTCGACCTTGACCATGTTGAAGAGAGGCAAGTTTTAGCGGGTGTGGCGGTGCTGTGGCGGCGTCGGTGATGCGAAAAGGTGCGGTGCCGAGGGACCGCGCCCGAATCGAAACTCCGATCGGGTGTAAATAGAGGTGTGACTTCCTGAAAAGGGAATTGTCAAGATAAGTACTTGGCCAAGTACTTCAGTTGCCCCCTGGATTATGGGCCCAGGTTTATTATAAGTACCACCCGCACGACGAGCGATATTTTCCACCTTAATATTTTCTGCCTCTCCCTCCCTTATCATGCAAAACGGCGACCCTCCACACTCCTTCTCCCAGCCAGGTCTGCTTCCCCCTGGCCCCGCCCATCCGACACCACTCACCCCTCCCGTAGGTCTCGTCCTCCCCACTCAGCTTGTCCAGAACCAGATCCATGAGCTCGCAAAGACCCTCCCCCCGCCCCGCAAGCAGAACACCGCCTGCGATGCCTGCAGGTCCGTCTTATCCGCATACATCCCCCGTCCCATCTCACCCCGCCCCAGATCCCGCAAGGTCAAGTGCAACCGTCTCCCTGGCCAGGAAAAGGTCTGTCTCCGCACCCCTCTCCACCTCGCCACTCACGCCCCTTTCATTTCCACAGTGTCAGGTCCGTCCAATCGCCTTTCCCTCCATTTCCCCTCCTCATCCCCCCCTCCAGCATTGCCAGTCCAAAAATTACCCCTGCACGTTGGTGCCACTTCGCGCCCCGCTCTGATTTCCCCCGCTCATTTCTTCTCGCAGCCATTATGTCCAGCAGGCTACCAGCGAGAAGAAGCGCAACGCAGCCGTCCGCAGACCCAGAGGCATCTCCACTAGCTCTAGGTACGTGGTTGCTCCGCCTTCCCCTCGATCCTTGGCTGCGGACGTACTCTTTGTACCCGTGCTGACGTGCACCTCTGTGCTCAGTAGCTCATCTCCTGTATCTTCTGGGTAGGCTCCTCGATGCACATCGTCTCGCTCCTTCAACCCTGAACAAGTTCCGCAACAGTCACTCTCCCACAGGCGAAAACGGCACCCCCCCCTGGCACAAATCAGCGTATGGCGCACCCTGGAACTCGAAATTCGGCGGCTATCCCAACGTCGCCTTGCACTCCAGCACACCCAATCTACTCTTCCATTTGTTTGCTCCACCTGAATCAGGACCCAGGTACGATCGATCGCGCATTCACAGATCTCCATTCATTCCACCCGCAGCGAGTCCATCTTCGCATTCGGTCCGTTCAAGTCGCGCACGCCGGCTTATTTCGCCTGGGGCGAGATGGCATCCAAACTCGAAGAAGAAGCCTACAGAACAGAGTACGTCCTCTCCTCCACTTTATTACGTAAATCTTCGAAATTATCGCAAGGTACGTCATTTTACATGCTTCCTTTCTTGGCCCTCGTCTGACTGTCCCTCAGCTTCTTGTCGTCTAACCCCTTTCAGGGACTTTTTTTTTCTCGTTTATTTCATCCATAATTTTAATATTTTCGTATTGACAAATGCGTTCCTCGCACTTTTTCATGTAGATTTGCTCTGGACCTGGTCGAGGTCTATTTCCAGATCGTCCACACGCGGCTTCCTTTCCTTAATCCCCTCCAGTTCCGCGCCCGGCTCAACCTGCACGCCACCGGTCAGCGACCCATCATGGGTAATAAGCAAGAGGAACCCATCCACCCCGCGCTTATCGCGACGGTGATCGCATGGGGCGCAAAGTTCTCGGAACATCCTCTTCTTCTTGCCGACCGCCAAAGAAACGGGGGGCAGAGTCTTCTTGCGAGAACTCTCGTTGATCGATGTCGTGAAATTGCCGAGGCAACCAAGGTCCATCGTATCCCACACAAGGATCACGTCGTGATCGCGCTATTGATCGAAACCATGCAATGCCGTGAGTGTCTTCACCGTCCCTTAGTTGTCGCACCTCATGACCATCTCTTTGGTCAGAAAATCCGAATACAGAAAATGGTTAGCAATCGCTTCCCCTTGTTATGTCATCCCTTGACTGACTTCGAATACTCTAGGGTTTCATGGATTCTGGCTTAACTGTGGCATCCGCAATTTATTGGGCCTTCAGGTCGGTTTTCACACCCCACAGGCACTTCACCTTGGCGAGCTCAATCAACCCCCTTGCAGATCAACCATAAATCAGTTATGGCAGACATCAAGGACCCCGAGACCCGTGGTACCATGATCTTTGCTTGGTGGATGGCTTGTCTAGCGGATGCGTTTTCCGCGTTTTATTACCGCCGCAAACCAATGCTGTGAGCGATCATTTCCTCTTTTGTTGTTTCATCGCCTCACTGGCATGTTTAATTACCGCGCGCAGTGATGATGATGACTATGATATTGATTTTTACACTGCGGACCCGGGACTTCAGGAAAATATGGACCCTGGGAAGCCCTCCCCTCGCGAACAACTCGAAGTGAGTCAGATATATCCACTCTCAGGTGGTTTTTACTCAGCCCATCTCAGTTTTTGGTTGGTCATCCACTTTTTGATGACGTGTTATCTCCTAACTTTCTGTCAGGGATATTATAACGCAGCACATGCCTTGGCCCGAATATCGCGTCAAATAGCGCGTCTCCTCTGGCGTCCCACGACGGACTTGGAGGGAATACCCGTCGAAGCTGCCCTTCTTTATTCATCTGAACTTAGCAAGTGGAGAGACGCCAATTTGTCCAAAGTCGGGGTCCCACCCAATCTCGCCACTAATTGGGATTTCGTGTCTGCGGTGTCTGCTTGTATGCGTTCGTCTGAGATCGTTACCTGTGTTCACTGACAGGGTTTCATAGGCGCAAGCGATGCGCAGTATCATGTGATGTGGATTGCCTTATTCAATGCTATGGACGAATTTGGTGTCCGTGATGACTCCCTTTCGCCCAGTGGCATGAATCAGGTGGAGACCGTTAAGCGTAAAGTGTTTGAAGAAGCTCTAAATGCCTCGTTGCGAATTTCTGCGCTGGCGGGGGTGCTGACTTCGAATGGATATCTGGTACGAACCTCGAGGCATTTTTTCCCCTGATTGACCCGTCTACTAGAAATTGGACCCTGCTGTCATGCATGTCAGTATCATCCAGTCCGGCTTCTTTTTGGCCCGCCTCGGTCGCCCTGAAGTGCAAAACTGTATCGAGGGTCTTGAGCAATACAGCTACGCGTACGAAGAGACCAAAGAACTTTCCCAGATGATCCGGCGCGAATACGAGCAAACGTTGATCAAGGGCCCTTCATTCCACGAAATGAGCAACACCGTCCCCCGCCGCACACCTCCCGTGGATGCCACGAATGTCACTTCATCACCCAACGGTAATGGCATACATCATGCACACCACGATTCTATGGTCAGTCCGAGTTCCCCGTCTCCCCTAGTCCTCCGATCTGACCGGACTCCTCTTGCATACAGTATTTGTCCACATAACAAAGTCGTTTCTATGTTATCAATACCATATTTCCGACTGCCGAGGGTTCATCGGAGCCCGTGTAAAACATATGATATTATTATCTGGTTGTCGCCTTTCTCGCTGGATATTTTTGATCATCGCATTCTTCTGATTCGTCGTTTGCTTTACCTACAAGGTTGGCACATTATTATTTTCTCGAGTTGTCATTGTCCCCGGTTGTCTGCAGCTTTCCTGTCGGGTGGTAGATTCACACTGTCATCATGATGATCTCTCATTCCATTCAAACCCAGATGTCAATAGTATTCTGGACTTTACTGTTGTACCCTACCATCCATTACCGCTTTCACAACCGGACACTCTTAACTACTTTGGATATACCCGATTGTTCACCGCTATATCTCGAAACATCCCCGATACCGCCCCTGTAAACAGCTTTCTGCGAAGCCACTCTCTTCTTTGCCTGTTCGTACTTTTGACGCTTTTTCACGCGAGGGTTCCGGACGGCCTTGGAACGATGGGGTGTGAGACCCTTGTTTTTGAGAATCGCACGTGTGACAGAGCGTGGGCCTGAGGCACTCTCTGGCTCGGGCTCGGGCCTGGAAATGCTATATGAATGTCTGTCCACGCTGATGGGTATGTATGGGAACTCACCGTGCTGTCGCAGCTTCGTACTCTGCCCTTTTCCGTGCCTTCTTTGCCGCAGTAGTCTGCTTCACGAGATCGTAATATCCATTTGCGCCACCTACGTCTTCCTCCGCATCCGAGTCATCCGGCCCCCGTTTTCTCTTGTGTTTCCTTTCCTTCGTGCTGACTTCCTGATCGACATCATCAAGGTCGTCCCCTCCCGCACCCAAATCACCCTTTTCTTTCCTTCTTTCCACTTCCTTCTCCAGCCTAGCTTCTCGTTCCTTCTTTCTCTCTTTGTATGGAATGTCATCGTCCCCGCCGAGCGCATTCGCACGTGCGTTCGTCCGACGAGACGAAGACGACCCGATACGAGACACGTAAAACCGAAGCGATTTCTTCCGAGCCCGTTTGTCAGCCAAATCGTGGTGTTGAAGTGCGGTCACTTCGCCATATGGATCCGCGGACGCAAGCGTGTCAACGACCGGTACCACTTTGTCTTTCCGTGATGCGCGGGTAAATTCGGGCTCAAGGAGATCGAACACGGGACCACGTGTTCCTCGATTAGAGTTGTGGTCGGCCGCGGGGCTCTTGCGTTTCTTGTTCTTCGGGCGTTTTTCTGCGTGTTCTTTTTTAGTGTGTTTGGGTTTCTCGGAGGGGGGCGGCGGCGGACTTGGACTTGCAATGGGGGTCGAAACGCCCGCGTCTTCGAGGAGGTCGGCGAGTTCGCCTAATTCAAGGCCTTTATTCTCGATGAGCGACCAGAGGTCGCCGTCTTCCTCGTCTTCGTCCGTCAAACCGGCTTCTTCGTCTTCTCCGTCATCGTCATCACCCGAGACGTCTTGCCCGACGCCAAGGTTCTCGAGTGTATTGATACCTTCTTTCAGTGTAAGAAGACGCTTCAAGATAGGATGCCGACGGAGCAGTTCAGGACGGGCCGCATATTTCTTCGTAGCACGCAGATAGAGGTAAAAGGCAAGCGTCGTAGCATACGTGAGCAGGGCTTCTACTCGGACACAGCGATGAACATCCCAAAAGTTAGCATCGGCGAAATGTGAGGGCACGCACGGTAATACATGTGCTGCAGACCGAGTTCGAGGGAATCGGATTCGGTGTTCTTTAGGCTGAAGAAAGGTGACTAGAGTGGCGCGGGTGAGGGAAAGGGAGGACTTACGCCTCGACCCGGGCTTTTGCCCCAACAAGGCTGTAGGCTGTGTCTTCCCAGTCTCTCGCGAGTGCAAGTGCCTCGGGGGATTCCTTTTCCAGAGTGCGTAAGATAGATTGTTTGTCTTGCGGGACCTTTGCCGGGCGTGGATTTGGCAAATCTGCCTGTTCCCTAGATAGTTATGCTTAGCAGCCGCATGCATAACAAGACGACGACTGTACATTGCCTCGGGCGGCTCGACGCCGCTCTCCACGACATCTCCGAGTCCGAAATCTTCGTCACACATAGTCTCGCACGCCTTGGCCTGCAACCTGAGCGCCTCCTGCTCCTCCAGCTCGTTGGCTTCCTCGTCCTCCGAGTCGATTTGTGCAGCATTGGAAGAATAGTATGCGCCCTTGCTACGCCCCCACGTTTCCTCCTCTTCAGAGTCGGATGCGTTCTTTTGTGAGGTCGATTTTTTGAGGTCGCGTGCGGCTTTGGAGGACTTGGGTTTGGACTTGGTTCGGGTTGGTTCGGAGTGGATGTCAGAGTCGACCTGCATGCCATCGCTCCCTTCGTCGTCTTCCGCAGCTTCGCATGGGTAGTCGGCGTCGTCGTCGTCCGAGCTGGATGAGACACCTTGCAACGCAAACACCTCGTCCTCGTCCCCATCCTCGTCCACGTCGGCCCCATCATCAAGCATAATCTTATCCTTCGACGCATGAACTACCATACGTTCAAAACGGCACCGTTAAACACGATGGTTCCAAACATGCATGTGCTCTTATTTCAGTAAAAGAAGATAAAAAAAGGCGGTCCGAGGACAAACGAATACGAGGTACGCACACTGATCCTCCTCGTCGAGCTCGATGTCTGCGAGCGTGTCCCATCGTTTGAGTTTGCTGTCTCTTCTGTCGACCGGACGGGACTTGGAGTGAGACTTGGCTTTTTGGGAGGGGCGGCGGCGAGGCATGGACAGGGAGAGAAAACGTCCGATTACGTAAAGAACTTCAAAACTTTAGAGCAACCGCATATGCACCCTGATCAACGTGAGCACACATGTCGACCAAGGGAAAACAAAAGGCGATAGAGGCACGAGAGAGAGACTTTGTCGCGCTCGAACAGAACGACAATGCGCGTTCGTCGACCCCGTCGTCTGACCCCGTATCGGACTCTGGCTCAGATTCGGACTCGAATTCGTCGGCATCGACAGACAGCACGTCCGATTCCGAGTCTGATACAGAAGAGGAGGTCACACCAAAATACCTTCAATCGTTGCTCGACAAAGCACGACAGAATGCACGCGAAGAGGCTCGGAGGGTGAAAATGCTGCAAGAAGAAAAAGAGACGGATGGGTTTGGAGAGGAAGAAATTATCAAGATTGGCGATGGGGAGAATGAGGAGGAGGAAAAGTACGTGTGAGGGGGTTATCGTTGCCGTTGTGTCTGACTTGCGATGGGTCGAACCGCAGACTACTGCCACCTCTCAATCCTGGCGTACTCCCACCGCCGTACTTTGAGTTTGGCAAGGCTCGCCATCAAGCACCGACGTCGGTGCGAGATCCAGACGTCACGCAAGCAGAGGCTGCGTACGCTTCAGCGTCTGTCCCAGCACCACCCGAAGACCCAAACGCAGACTGGAAACAGCTGACGAAGAAACAGAGAAAGGCGGTACGATATATCAGCTATCTAACCAGGGTCACTCTCGATTTTTGGATATAGTTGAAGAACAAAACGACCGGGCCGGGCTGGTTCGACCTCCCAGCGCCGGCGGAAGCAGACTTGCCTCGATTATATCGTGAAGTTGAAGCGCTCCGTCTACGGAATCAGCTAGATCCCAAACGATTCTATCGGAAAGACGATGGCGAAGGTAAAGGCATCAAAGGCCTGCCAAAACACTTTGCGGTACGTGTTCGAATCTCTCGTCCGTCCCGCCCGCCCCCTCGCTGGACTGACTTCCTTTTCTGACAGATTGGGACGATCCTCCCGACTACCACGCCCTTCGGTACCGCAAGCACCGACAATCTTCCACGTGC